>JAFBJQ010001187.1:959047-990750 GCA_016785345.1 Trinectes maculatus
TATATATATATTTTTTTTCATTACCATCCCCGGACATGCACTACAAGTGCATCATCATGATGTAAAGCGCCTGTGCGCTCCCATTTCTGAAGACAAATTAAGATAACCAGTAAACAGCACAGCGAAGTACTCGCCGCTAAACACTTACAGATGGCCGGGGCACGAGGTATTTGTCAGTTTGACGCCTTGTCGCTCGGCTAATTGGACTCAATTCTCAAAATTAGGTTTGAGTTTTAAACATAGACTTGAGGTCGGCAAAATCATAACACCGCGAGCCTCCCTACACCCACGTATTAGCTTTGTTGTACGTGTCACTGACATCTAAACAGCACTTTAATGTAACTGTCAACACCCCCCCCCCCCCCCCCCCCCCCCCACCGATATAGATGTGCTGCTAACTGTCAACACCCCCCCTCCCCCACCCCCCACCACCACCACCGATATAGATGTGCTGCTTTCATTGGTGTGTGCTTTGTGGTTTAATGCTTTATTGACACAGCATCCCCGAACGATTGGACAACAACAGTGCATTGTTGTGTGCTCCGTTTATCATCATCAGCAGTTAATGATTATGAATGTACACATAAGAGACATTTATTACCACGGGCATATTGCTGAGGCAGTGCGGCCATCTGTAACTACTGTGTAAGACAATACAGTAAGAGAGTGTGGGAGGTTTCAGTAAATTTCTGCCTTTTGCTGTGAAGAGAATGAATTATTTTTCAACCATTTGTGTAATTCATTAAAAAGCCAAAGGCCTCTCACCTTGACTCAACATATCTTTGACTTATTTTATCAAAAAGAAGAAAGTAAGCCCATGGCAACTTTCAAAGTCTGTAAGTACTGAGAACGAAGCATCACTGTAGCTTGAAAAAAAAAAAACATGTGAAACACAGCTGTCACCTTTTTTTCTTCCATCTCTGAATGATGCATTTCAAAGAATGTAAGAAACTGTGCTGTTTAATCGGGCAAGATGTGTGTGACATTTTCTTGCAACACCCAGGAACAGTCGATCAGAGATCCACGCCCACTTAACACAACTATTTCTGTCACTTTGCCTGAGCTCGGTGGCAAGCTCTGAATTCATTTGCTGCAACTGTGTGCAACACTACGACAGCTTCCAACACAAGCTTGTTTTAATGAAGACTTGAGTTCCATCTTTGAAACATTATTTCCAAAGACTGAGTGGTTCAAATTTTCAATCACCTGAGATGAAGGACTGCAGTTTCATGTGAACCAGCTGTGAACAATTTCCAGCATCTCAAAATTACATTATTCAAATGTGTTTTATTTATTTATTTACAGAGTCACAGTTTCTCTTGCTGTGACGCACGCTTGTATATGCGTCAGTGTTAGTGATTGTTGTTGTCGTATTATTTGGAGTGAGACCATTTACACTCCATCCCACTCTGAACCATCACAAATCACACAGTAGTCATATCCAGTCAGGGATGTCGTTTAGTCGGATGCAGGTTGAAGCTAAATTCCTTGAATCTCTTTTTCCATATCGCGATGCCGATCGCCCTGACAACCACACCGATAACAATATCATGCATTGTTGAAGTTTGAGCTGCATCACATAGTGAGGTGCCCACTGTTGTGCACTGCAGGGAATGCCCACTGGGGTTGCTGTGGGTGGCTCATGGCATGTTAAGAATCTATTTGCCACATGGCTTAGATAACTGCAGAGAGCCAGCCACCCACGCTCGGCGTCTGTCTGAGGGGGGGGGACCTCGGAGTCTGTTTTTGCCGCTTCCTGCTCCTACCACCACAATGTTCCTGTCTCTGTTCTCCAATCTGCTGCGAGCGTATGTGTCAGCACGCCTTCCGCTCAGGGTTCCATTCAGATTCTACCTCTTTGATTCCCCACTTTGATCCTCTGCCCCCCCCCCCCCCCCCCCCCCCCCCCCCCCCCCCCCCCCGCGCTCCCCCCCCCCGTCCCCGTCCCCCTGCGGTGTCTTTAGGCAGGTTAGAATAGATCGCCCGCAGGACTTATTGAGCTCCAATTACGTGTTAATGATGATCATATCGTTAAAGGTCAGGGGTGAAAACCTGATGAGGCTAGAGGGCGATCAGTCAGTTCAGGTTTCTGTAAGCGACAGATTCTTTTTACGCCGCTGCCTGAGAGCCGCTTTGAGATTCATTGGTTTATGTAAGGGTAAGAAAAGAAAATCTTTTTCTCTGGATGTTTGAAGTACATATTGGCCCAATGTCAATGTATTACTACTACTATTTTTTTTAATTCCAGACATAAAAGCAAAGTTTCATATGCTAATCGTTTACTTTTGACATAATCATAAAAACATATCAACCCGATTTTCTCTTTCTTGAAAGCCTGAGACTGACGTCAGCACTGGGGGAGAGCTGGTAAACCAGGGAACTGAAGATTTATTGAGGAATGATTTATTATAGACGGAATCACAGCTTTAAGACTTCTGGGACAGACACCATATCTGCCAGCGCCGCTGATGCAAACCAACTTTGACACACTTAAATGATAAAACAAACCACCAGAGATTTAGGAGCCTCATGAATAATTTGAATTAAAGCTTTGTGTGTGTGTGTGCACGCGGGTGCATGTGTGTGGTTGAGTGTATGCAGAGCTTGAAATTAAACACGGGTGAAGTCGTAAAGAAAGAGCACTGAACTGTACACATCGTCTGATGCAGAACAAATCAGAGGTGGTCCGGCCCACATTAGAGATGCTGGACTTGTCGCACTGCCACAGTGTCTGTAGATTTAGCCGGAGAAGTTAATTGGGTTTCGTGGCAACAGTGTACCAAGGCGTGCTGATTGGTTTATATGGTGCACCCAGTCCCCTGAGGAGTACAAAAAAAAAAAAAAAGGAAAAAGAACTTTTGTTATGGTTGGTTTATTTAAATGATTTTGATATTTCTGTGTACTTGAGACCTGCAAGTTAAATAATTGACTTGTTTTGCTGTTGTGATTGCAAATGACCAACGCAAACAGACTTGGAACAGCATCATAAAACAGTAACTTATTGTAGCCGTTCCCTAGTCTGAACATAAGGTGCTGGATGAAAGAATGTATGATTTAGACATGAATCATCTGACAGCAGAGACTGATGCTGTCTATAGTGAATCTAACACCTTATGCAATACCTTACAATAACGCTGTGCAAAATCTTTTTTCTTAAACCATTAATAACCCCGTCTGACAGAAAACACCTTCACTTACACTCAAAGTGTAATTATCACAAGACCATTTAATAATGGCCTTGCTAATGCCTCTTTGTGTCATCCTTTATTTACTTAAGTGTTCTATTCTTCTCGCGACACCGATTCACACTTTTGTTGCATTATGAAGAAAAAGCTTCTTTATGTGCCAGCTCCTGCTCATTTAAGTTTCTGCTTTAGCATTGGACAAAGCAGTTTAATTGTCAACATTCACTAATGTGATTATACAGTCTACTCGTACTGAGTGGTATGCAGGCACTCAGCAGTACAGGAGCCACTTAGCATGTTTGTGTATGTTGTACTCTCTATATGTGTCTTATTCATTTTATTCATTAGAGAGATATTTAAGTTGCTATTACCACTAATTGTAGCAGCATGACGTGGAGAAGTTCATGATTCATACACAAAAAACGTCTGAATTTCAGTCAGTCAGTTATAAAACCTCATTCCGTGTCACTATACAACCAAATTAAGTGTACGCTGTTATTTTAACCATTTGCATAATATTGCTCTAGAGCCTCGGGAGTCGAGTCTCTTCTTTTTCAAATCGTGGTATCTTCATCAGACTGCAGAATATATGCTTCAGCCTAACTGAGAGCTGGTAAATGAGATTTTTTTGGGGGGCGGAATTTGAAGCATCAAAGTTGAAAGTGACTTTTAAATAGCACTCCACAACCTCGCTATCAATGAAAACTAGATGAATCTGTGGAAGAGAATTAGCCTGCAGCCCAGCAGGTGTGTAGTTTAGTTGTATTATTTTGAGACCAGTTAGATTGTTAAAAACAAGCAGTGTTTACAACTGACTGATTTTACGTCCCGCATTACATTTGATACTTTCAATTTGATACATTGTGGTCAGTCTCCTTATCTTATTTTCCTTTGCGCTGGTGACACAGTACAATGCAACCGTTACGCAAGACAACGCGACAACAACAACACAACAACGGCGTAATGCAAATCAGCACAGACAAGGTTCCACCTCGTACATTTCCAACACGTCGCCATGACACTGATTTATTCAGTGTGCCTGAGCCTGAATCTAATCTTAACAAACTAGCTCAGAATGACACTGGGGGGCAGTAAACGTGTCAGCGCACTGTGCTTTTTATACGATAATGTAGCAATGCTGTGAGAATATAAAAAAACCCATACATATACAAACCTTTGTATTGATAAAACCCTTCAATCCAATGCAGAGCTCCTGTACAATTGTGGCCCATCACACATCTTTGTACTTTTTGCCAGCTTTTGCAACATCTCTGCAATTGAGTGAGAGAGACGGAGGTGAGAGGGGTGGGGGTGGGGTGTTTGGTTTGAAAGGGCCTCTCGGGGCCCCGCGGCAACACAGTAGCTTACTGCGCTCTCCGAAAACGGCAGAAACACTGCTATCTCCTATGCATTAATTAATCATCGGACCAGGCCCCAGCTTCTCTCTGTAATCTCTCTGACTGACTGGGGAGTTGGATTCTCTATTTGACAGTGTTATTTATTTTGCATGTTAAAGTCAAGAAATGCGGGCGATACAAGCGTAATTAGCATGCGACAGAGTTTTTCCGGTGGAGTCGTGCGGAATACAGAGCTCGGGAGTTTGCTCTGCAGCCGCACCATTTAGTGTTTACACCCAAAACAATGTGATTAGGATTCCACAGCTACCACCAGTGATGAGCTGATAGCTGCTCAGTGTCTTTCTCAAGGACACGTGGATGTTGATTGTTACCTCGGCTCTTGCGGCATAAATCTGGGTATTCTCGTTCAAATCAAAGGTTGGTCTCGCTGCATATTTCAGCTGCTCCTGAACTCCCCGCATGAATCAAAGTCGTCTCCCGCTGAGTTTTGTTGTCTTTCGATCTTTAACCCGACCGTGATGCAAGGACAAACACGGGAAAATCTGCCATTCACTCAATTCCTTTAGAATCCCATTAACCCATTCATATTGATTATAGCTCGTGGTGTCGTCAAGCACCACTGTTAAAAAAAAAGAAAAGGTGTTATTGCACCAACACACAGCACAAACACAACATGAGGGATTGTGTTCCTGGTGAATTTGGCCCCTTATGCTTTCCTCTAAGAGATAAAGTACAAACCTTGGTGTCGATAATATATGACGCTAAATGGCACTTAAATAAATGAACCTGCCTTCCAATAAACTGAATGCATTAAGATAAGTCACCCTCGAGCAAACACAACACACACAACACACACAACACACACAACACACGTGGTTCTATTTCTAGTCTTGTGAGGACCATTATTGACATATTGCGCTCCTTGGCGCTAACCTCAGTCTTAAAGGATAAATCTGGTGATATTGACCAGACATATCTCGATTGCCAACAAATCCCATGGAAAGACTCAAACCAATTAGATATCGATCCAGTTTGTCAATAAACATTGTCTTTGTATTCAAATCAACAATCCACACTGGAGCACTGGGTGACATCCAAAATTACTAATGGTCAGAATCTCAATTTGTTGACAAGAGCATACACCTTGCAAACTAAAGTCCTATCCAATTGCTTTGATAAAATAATAATAATAATAATAATCCAAATTGCATTCTTTACCCTAAACCCATCCCAGCATTTTATCACCTTTCAGCTCATTGTTTTTGTTCATAGTATCAAAGGGTTTGATCCAGTAAATGTTTTCCTTGGTTCTCAGTCAATATCCTAATTAATGCAGCAGAACATGTCCCATAAATAGTATTAAAATTAAATATCACCATTTTTGATGTGTGGATAAAGTAGCATCAGTCAGCCACCTATAAGGGTCGGACCTTCAGCCTGGCCCGGCTTAGCGGGCATGAGTTGTTTTGCCGTGTGACAACGATTCCATTACAGCACAGGCAGCTTTCTATTTGTCTCGCCTCTGTGTGCGTAATAGAAGTAGCAGTGATGGGTCAAAGTGTTGTAAAGCTGTTTTGTGTTTGTGTGTGCGTGCGTGCGTGCGTGCGTGTGCATCTGTACATGTCTCTGCATGAGTGTGTGACTCTCTGCTGTGTGGCGTGACCCGTTTTTAAAGCGTCTCTGCAATAGTTCCAGAGTCATTCTTGAATATGCGACCTTACTTAGACATATCCAAAGCCTGGTATCACTTTTATTTCCATCCGAAATTTGCCCCCATTCATAATGTGTGTGTGTGTGCACATGTGTGTGTGTGTGCATGTGTATTCAATCCCATTATGAACTGTGAGCCCATTTCGCTGGGGGTGAAAAACAGGTCTTCTTTTATTCGATTACCACAGTGAGCAGAGCCGAGGGGGCAAATCGAGGCTCGGGCACAGCGTGGTCTGCCTCATACAGGTTTCCTGAAACAGGGCTGAACAAAGTGACTTATCAATTCTGAAAAGTGCATTTACGAGCTTGATTTCTGTCTTTTGGCTGGCGAAGCTTCAAAGCCGTAACTGCATGTCCCCCCGTATCAGACACCCCCGATGTGATGCTGGGGCCAAATTCAGTTCTCACAGGATGATGTTACATTTCTTCCCCAGTCATCTGACGTGGTATTGTCCATGGATCAGACACACTGAGAGAGCGTGGCCTCGAGGTTCAGTCAAACATAGTCAATGTGCTCAATTTCATCATCACGTCTTAACGGTTGATTTATATGCTTTTATATGATTGTGTCATTTTGTCATCGATTTTCTTTTTCTTTTTTTGCTTTATTGGTTCTTGCTCCATCGTCATCATCAGCGATTTTTGCTTTGTATTCACTTTACGTTTCACTCTTTTTTTCTTAACCCCCCCCCCCCCCCCCCCCGTGCTGCTTGCCAGTTTTCTGCTTTTGCTTAGTTTTTATTGCTTTTAAACTGAACTTTGATTTTTTTTTTCTCTTTTTAAAGGTTAGGTTCAGGGTCATGCAGCTGTGACTCTCTGCTTTTGCTCTGACTCATCATCTCTGATGTGGCCGTGCTGGCAAATTGTGATGTGCCGAAATAATGATATTTGAGTGCTGGCTTCTGGGGTGTAATTGAAACAGTGGGGTACTATAAGACACACACACCCACCCATCAGGTGCCAGCTGTGAGCTGATGGGAGGACAGTGGCTCCCTGAGACATCTCTCATGATGCTTGCAGAGAAAGTCTGTATTTTCTGTTTCTGGTTTACCTGTAATCAACAGTAATGTGTATCTATAGAATATGAAACGCTGGTGCAGGCCGCTGCAGATAGATGCTGTGTACTGAGCACGACTCAACTTGGTCGTCACTTCATCTTGCACATATTTACTTATACATAACAAAGGGGCCAACACAGATGACTGTTTACTGCCCACTCTCCTCAGCATCTGTCCGCATCCCACATTCATACTAATAACTCTGGCAGTTTGCCCTCCGAACACCACATTAACTAACTCAAACAGGACTTCTCTGACTTCAGAAGGAGGTGCACAAAAGCAGCTGCTCCTTTGGAGCCTGCCGCACCGTTCCACTGATAAAAACATAGAAAATGTATCAGCTCCAGCCAGAGAGCGTAGTTACACGAGCTAAAGGACTTGTTGGAATACGCTGACTTTGCCTGACGAATTTCACGACAATATCCCCAGAAAAAGAAGATTGATGGTTTGTTTAGGGTTCGAAATGAAGAGCAGTGTATCAGAATGAGTTTAGGATCGACTTTTTGAATGAACATTTCTTCCAAACACCGGCTGTTTGAGTGCTTACCTGCTCTTGGCAGGGAACCTGGTGGCAGAGAAAAGTTCCATATAGAGCCCTTATATTCCGGATGTTATATTATAAAAGCTAATGTTGTGTTGACAGTGAATATCAACTGCAGTGGTTTGGTTTGTGTGTAGGCCTGTGTCACTTTTTGCTGAACTAACTCTCTGTTTGTGTGTGTGTGTGCGTGCGTGTCATGGCAGGGCACGGCTGGAGGCGTTCTCTGACAACAGCGGCAAGCTGCAGCTCTCTCTCCAGGAGATCATAGAGTGGCTGACAGCCAAGGACGAGGAGCTGTCGGAGCAGCTGCCCATAGGAGGCGACGTGGGGGCCGTCCAGCACCAGAGGGAGTTCCACCAGGTGAAGTGAATAAGAGCGCAAACATTATGCATTCAGTACAAATGTTGGTGGGAGAGATTTTATTGATCCTGATTCCGCCCGAGAGGTAATTAATTTTCACAGGACGTCTCCTCTCCAGAGACCATGAAGACACACACACACACACACACACACATTTAGTGTAGTATGGTGAGTAGCAGTAGGGGAAGTCGACACTTCCCTTTTGACCTGAAAGTCCGATATGTGCGTTCATATGGGAGCAGTGGGGAAAACATGCTGTGAGCTGTGCAAAGTTGTCTGAGAGGCTCGAGCGGTTCTGGAGGCCGTTTTTGTAAAGTGGGTGAATTTGTGGCTGCTGGAGATGTGTTAGATGGTGGAGACGCATGTGGAGCAGTGTAATGTTGTGGCTGTTTATGGTTTTTGCAGAGCAGCTACGGCAGCTGAGAGAGAAAACAGCTCTGGGAGTTTGCAGATAACAGACTGCTGGCAGCTTTTTGTTGATATCACAGATGTTGATCAAGGCTGAGTTTACTGTCTGGTCTGAGTCAATACTGCGATGGAGTGAACTTTCCTCAAGTTCGGCTGTCATTGATGTCACCGATGAAGGTGAGGCTTTGTGTGCTGCAGTGTGTATTTGTTGCGAGTGCCAGAAATTCGCTGCGACGTGCAGGCTGAACATCGCTGTGAAAAAAATTGTTGATTAACTGCTTAAATAAACAACTTTAAGAGATTTTTTAAAAAACTGAAAAAATAGAATACACTTCCTGGGTTGGTTAGCTACATTGTGTCTTGTCAGTGTTTAGATCTAAAATATAACTTTATATTTCTGTGTAAAAATGGGTTTCCTTTATGACATGATATAAAAATCTAGTATTTCTATAATTAATTTTGAAGTCAAGGAGTATATATAGAGGGTTTGTATATAAATTCCCTTTTGTTAAAGCCCTATGAGGCAAAAAAATAAAATTTAATTGATTGATTGATAAATTCAACCAATAAAATGTCAACGTTTAAATCCTATGTGATTGGATTTACTCTTATAACAAAGCAAACAGCTCTCCGAGCAGCTTGTTGCTTATTTGCACATGCAGCAGATGAGCTGGATACAGATCACAGGTAACCTGTAAACTGATCTGTGCAGCGATCGCGCCGACAGAACTAATCCCTCACACGCCACTGAAAACCTCACTTAAACATGGCTGCCTGAGAAAACCAACAACTTGTGTTGCTCAGCTTTTTTTTCCGAATCATCTCTCAACCCTTATTCTTCACCAGAGCACTCAGCACCGCACAAATTGCGCTGTTACCAAATGTTACCGATTTTAGCCTTTTTTTTTTTTCTTTTTTTTTGCTGCGTTGAAATTTGAAGGCTTTGGATGAGAGTTGCTGACAGAGGAGTGAGCCACTTCTTCCCCCCTTCAGATAATTCCTCCACGGTTGGCTGACTTTAACTGGCCTTTAAATCCCTCCCAGGGTTTGTCGTAGAGAGAGGACACACAGGACTCAGACTTCACTGGTCGTGGCTTGTTTGTCTTTCCAACAAATATATAAATATATTCACGCTCTGCCTGTAAAACCTGGAATCATCATTTGCCTGGAATTACAGGTTGTCGTCTGATTCTGAAGGACACAGTCAGGAGGTAGTGTGACAGGAGTTTAATTATTTTTTAGGATCACAAAGACACAATGACATTTGCAACAATACAACAGATTTTTGTTTCAAGACCAGTTCGACATGACAGACGCCGCTTGATTGATTTTACCTTGGCTGCACCTTCTACAGCAGGACAACATAGACCTTTAGAAGCAAAACAGCAAAAATACAGTTTTTTTTTTAGCCCTTAGAATCCAGAAACTAATCATTTAATAAAACCTGTATTGATTCTCAGGATGAAATTAAGAATCGTGCAGAAGGTCACCCAATAAGAAAAAAAAAGTTACATTTGATGCAGCAATCAATTTTAAGAATTGTAAAATACATATACAGGGGGTCCTCGAGTTACGACGGTCGCGAGTTATGTCGTTTTCGTGGTTACGACACATCTCCCGTGAACTTCCTTGTTTCGGCTTAAGCGGTTTGCACCGTAAATACGTACAGACTTCGCACGGGAACTAGTTGGTGAGTGCTCTCTTTGTCGCTCAGCGCGCCTACCAGCTCTCCAACACCTCCACAGCACAGCTAGGCTACTCTGCGTTGTGTTTACTTATGTGAAATGGACGGCTGGCGGGGAGGGGCAGCCGGTAAGGAGCGGCAGCCGGTAAGGAGATGCACACGGACACAGATGCGTTCGGGATCGTGGCAATACCGTAGGTTTATTCACAACACAGGGTCTACACGGTTGATATCAGAAATCTAAAGGAAATGCTCATTACACTCGCGATGTCAACCCCTATAGTGTGTCAAGAGGGACAAGAGGGACAAAAAAGGCAATTCACCATAATAAACTCTTATTTTAGCGTGATGTTATAGCCACATCTGGTGGCACAATGTATGCACAATTGAATCCGGTAAGGAGATGCACACGGACACAGATGCGTTCGGGATCGTGGCAATACCGTAGGTTTATTCACAACACAGTGTCTACACGGTTGATATTAGAAATCTAAAGGAAAAGCTCATTACACTCGCGATGTCAACCCCTATAGTGTGTCAAGAGGGACAAGAGGGACAAAAAAGGCAATTCACCATAATAAACTCTTATTTTAACGTGGTGTTATAGCGACATCTGGTGGCACAATGTATGCACAATGGCACAATGAATGTATGTTCCGACTTACGTCAAAATTCGGTTACGACACATTCTCAGGAACGGATCTCCGTCGTAACTCGAGGACCCCCTATATATATATATATTTGTACTTTCTAACTATGTTTTTAAAGGTCTTGTAAAGTGTTTATGATTATAGTTAAGATGAAATCCTCTTAGTCATAAAGACGAAACAACCAGCAGGAATCTATTCATGTGCAGGACACCGAACAAACACACATCAGTTCATATCTCACTGTCTCCTGAGGTTTCCCCTCATCTTTATCGCTCACTGGAAATGGAGAGAAGATTAGAGCTGATCGTAGAAATGTGTCATTTAAATGGATCACATGGACTCACTGATGTTATAATAAGGAAGCTAATGAGATTGTCAGTGAACATTTTGTAGGTTTTCCAGCTCAGAGAGCACTCCCCCCCCCCCAAGGAAGCTTTCACTGAATGAAGCGATAAGTGAGACACGTCACAGTGGGACCAGGCGAGTCAACATGTTTTCAGCCAGCTTGAAAACATTTCACCAGCTGCAGTATTTCAGTGGTAGTCACTGTGTCACATGGCCTATGTATTTTGATTTTATTTTTGAAAGACACTTCAGTGCGTTTCCCGGTTCCCTGGATGTAACATACTGACAATAAGTGCAAACATATATGTGGGTGAGCCATTCCTCGCTATGTTAAGGTAGCTTGTGGTCACTTAAACACATTCATACATTTCATCAGCAAATGCAAAGGCTTATGTATCTCTCTCACACACACATGCACACAGACACACTCACTCGTAATTGGATTTGTAACTACAGCAGAGTTTTGTTTTTTTTTTCCTTTTTGTCCACACTCGTTGTGTTTTTCCTTCTCGTCGGTTTGTGCGGCGTCTCTGAAAAGCGGCTCGTATTGACAGCGGGAGGTTTGTGGCTCCCGCTCCACCTCGCTCCTCGCTCCTCGCTCCTCGCCACAGCTCCCACTGGTGCACCGAGAAATCAGCCTCCCAATTAACAGGACAACACTTCACACCATCCTGCAGTGGCTACTCTCTTTTCTTTTCCCCTTCTCTTGACCCACAGCTGCACCTTCCACAACCCCCCCTCCAGTGATGATGGTGTTTTCTTTGATGCACAACCCCCCCCCCAAACTGTGCAAATTTACACTCATGAAAGTGTGCAAATTTAGCAATTAGCAGTTTTGTTTGCAGTACAAACAACTATGACTAGATGACTTTCATACTGAAAAATAAATTGAAAACTTGATAATTGCCAAGTTTAAGATGCTGGAGTTTGTCTCCTTTTCTGTGATCTCTAAACTATTTGTGATTGGAGATCTAAGTATGAGCTCGGGTTCAATTCAAGCCAGCTGCACCACAACATCTAATTTCCCGTTGTTTTGTGAACCCTGGCGTGCACCTGAGCTTTTCACCTCACGCAGTATCTTCATCTCACTCCTCTGCAACAGTATTCCCTGTTGAACATCACCGAGCTTCCTCGCCAATCCTGTGCTTCCCCCTGCGCTCAGATGTCCCATTTCCGGCACAGCACGCCTTTATAATCTGATATGACTCGGCTTCCCATGTGTCTGGACGCTCTAAAACTTTTCCGACAAAGCGGAGAGGGAAATGCATCCCGCTTTTCTTTGGAGAATTAAAGCATTTTAAGAAACGTGAATAATTGATCTTAAGTGGATTTATTCTGATCTCGTTTCTGTGTGTGGAGCGCAGGTTCCCCGTGTGCTACTTTTGCATAGTTTTGCAACATGTTTACTGTATATGTTATTTTTTTTGGGGGGGGGGTTGAGATGGTGAGAGTTTGGGTGTTTGGATATGTTTTTAAGGGCCTTGTTGGGGTCGTCCCTGTTAAACACGTCTGACGGGAGGCGTAAATGGAACGCCATCTACATGTTTAGATCAAGTCAATGAAGTCATTTCCTCCCTGACTTCCTCCACTCCATGCATTATGTATCTTAATCTGATCTGAAGGCTCCGCTCTTAATGTTCCCTCGACCTAAGCGGAAGCCTGCGAGTGTGAAATTTAGCTGGAATTAAAGTTTTAACATGACAGCCGGCTCGGGGGATCCGCGGCTGAGCTCCTGTTTGGGCGGCAAAGCTGCTAAACAGGATGGATGGGGAGGAATGGTGAGCTGTGGAGGATAAAACGAGGGTAGAGGAAAAGGGAAGGAATCAAGGGAGAGGGCGCGAGGAGGTGACGCTGAAGGTTTTCTTCATGACCGTTCAACACGGTTAATGTTATATCTCACGAGCAGCTCCACACTTGTTTGCTCAGTGCCGACTGATGTTTGCTGTTTCATGTGGGCGCCACATGCTGGGTGTTATCGTCCTCGCGCGGCGGCTCTGGTCCACTGAAACGCTGTCACCGCTGCAACGGGAATTTTCCAGCGGGTAATATAGATTTGTCCGGCCGCAACGCGACCAATCTCAATGTAAGAAGTTTGAGGACGTTGGATTCGCCTACATAAGTGACTTTGAAGAGAGGGGATTCACACACCTGCAGTGTTTTTTTTTCTTTCTATAGAACAAAGAGAAGTGTAGGAAGAAGGAGGGGGTTGACATAGTGGCTTTCTTCAGTGCCTCAGGGGAGTCGCTGTGTATTGTATCTGATGTGGCTGAGGAAAGATGTGTGTGTGTCTTTTTGGTTTGCAGACATCCAGCAGCTTCTTATCTGCGATTTGCATAGGGAGTATTTGAATATGGACCAGTGGAGCTGGGCTCTCCAACTAATTGGCTCTTCTCTACTCGTAGCCCAGCAGACCAGGACTCCAAGCAGATAATGGTCTGCCATTGTGCCCTGGGCCCTGAGCATAAGCAGACAGCCATTTAATCTCGTGTGCTACTTCCACTAGATCAGCGCTCGTGGAAAAAAAACAAAAACCATATCAAGTGGATGGTTCAGAATTCAGAAAGTTTGCAGGCTCAAAATTGATCAGCATGGTGGCGCAGTGGTTAGCGCTCGTGCCTCACAGCAAGAAGGTCTTTGGTTTGAATCTTGGTTCGGGGGATCTTGCTGTGTGGAGTAATTGGCCACTCTAAATTGTTCATAGGTGTGAATGTGAGTGTGAATGGTTGTTTGTCTGTATATATATTCTATTTTGGCCCTGCGATAGGCTGGTGACCTGTCCAGGGTGTAGGCAGGTGTACCCTGCCTCTCGCCTGGTGTTAGCTGGGATCTGCTCCAGCTCCACCTGTGACCCTGAAAAGGATTAACTGGTAGAAAATGAATGAATGAAGGAAAATTGATCCAGGAGCAGAAATAATACCATCCCATCACTGCAGAACACCTTCACTAAATGATTGTGTCTTGTTTTAGGGCCATAGTACAATTTTCTACAATGAAAGAAGTATATAAACATATTGACCATGAACACGTTGTTTGCCATTTGTCCGTTAAGCGGCTGAAGTGAATCGTTTTCTTTCGTTTGAAGACGGTGGCACAGGTTTAACTCATTGTCCTCCTCTCGTGTTTTCCCTCCATGACAGGCGTTCATGGAGGATGTGAAGTCTCGCGGGCCGTTCATCTACTCGGTGTTGGAGTCTGCCCAGGCCTTTCTGGCTCAGCACCCCTTCCAGGAGCCAGAGGAGACCCTGACTGATGGAAAAGGTCTGTTCCCTTCATACTCGGTGCCAACTGCTGTGCCAGCCAAAGCCGCATCCCGCTCGCAAACCGCCTCAGAGTCCCAGAGTTCATTTGTTTGGACCCATGCAGGTGAAATCATCCATTAGTCGTTATTAGCAGGGAACACTCTGGTGTCACACGAACTGTAAAAAAAACAACAACAAGTTTACGGCTGGGGACCAATTAGCTGTAGTTCACCAGCGTTACAGTCCCATTAATAGATCAGTAACACAGTCAGCTCAGGGGTTTTCTCTGGGAACACATCTTCTTTGTGGTGTTTGGCTCTACTTGATGCTCACCTGGGGAATATTGACGGCGTTTGTCCTAGTGTGTTCACCATAGTGTGTTGTTTTCTTTTCATGAAATGTGTCCAACGTCCAGTCGTCCACTCATTGCCACTGTTTGATTTGCAGAGGTGTCGCCACGCCGGCGAATCTTGAACGTGAGTCGCTCGGTGTGGAAGCAGGCGAACGTGGCCAGTGACCTGTGGGAAAAGCTGACGGCCCGCTGCGTGGATCGCCATCGGTCAGACATGTTTCTTTAATGTCTTTATCGTCGGTCTGCTCAGGTTATATGTGGGACGGTACATTGACGTCCTCTGACCCACTACAAGTCAGGGATAAATGTTGTGAATGTTACTAAACTACGTTTGGACAGCTGCACTTTACAGATAAAGATTTTATGTTTAAAAAAAAGAAAAAATCGATCTCACCCATCTGTTATCTATACTGCTTTTCCTTTGTGGGTCCAGCTCCAGGGAGCTGGAGCTAATCCCAGCTAGAACCTGGACAGGTCTCCAGCCGATCACAAGACCAACATCTATATCTAAAGTAGGGATGGACGATGATATATATCGTCCATCGCAATGTTGGAAACCAACATCGCGGTGCCACACCCCCAGCTAGCTAATCCCGCACTAATTACAGTGTGTGCTGTTAAATGTTGTTAAACTTTGATTTCCCCATCGCAATTGTGAGCAATAGAACCACCCCCCCGACGATGGCATCATCCATTGCCGATGTTTTACTGTAGACGTTGTGATTACCAGTAAAGGAAACATCACTCATCACTTATCAAATTTAAAATGTAAGTTCTTTCTTGTAATGAAGTATTTTGCATTGTGGTGTTGGTTCCTGCTCTTTATTAGTGAAATACTTAAGTGTAATGTGAAAAGAAAGTTTCTAAAGGTTTCCATAGTTCAGATCCTATCGTAAAGTTTTTTGTTCAGTTTAGCATAATTTCCTGTCTCCCTGAAAGTCTTGAAATTCCAGTTGAGCAGACTTCCTCTTAGATCAATGAATGTCGTCTGGGTTAAGCAATTTCTTCAGGTCATGTTGCTCCAAAACCCCTCTGCGCACATTTCAAACGTAAAAAGCAAATCAGATTTCTTTTCCCACTTGTCAAAAAGATAAAACTTTTGGGTTAAGATTTTATTTTCTTGACTGAAGACCTGTATTAAAGAATATAGATGTACCAGTAAGCCTGATACGGGTGAAAGCATATATCTCTTCTCTTTATTGTTTGGCTTGCATTTCTTTATTGTCATTTTTAAATATTATTGTGTAGCAGGAGCGAAATGGGAGCGGGAGATTTCTGTTATTAGATATTTCATCATGGACAAATAATGCCGCATAGAAAAAGAAGTTATAAAAAGACCAGCACATTCAGGCCCCTGCTGAAGTCATCTCTGTAAATTAGAACCAGTCATGTTGGAATGCTCGCATCGATCCCAAACTGTGACGATGCAGGCGATTAAATGTAATGAATTAGACTTTCAACAACATTTCAGACACATGGAGAGGACCTTAGAGCGTCTGCTGCAGATCCAGGCAGCGATGGAGGAGCTGGCCGTGGCCCTGGAGCAGGCCGAGGGGGTGAGAGACGCCTGGGAGCCTGTCGGGGACCTCTTCATCGATTCCCTGCAGGACCACATAGATGCCACCAAGGTAGACCAAGACACACACACACTCACAGGGTGTCATGACTAATAACCATAAATCTATTTTACATTTGGAATATCTTAATTGTCTCCTCTGAGATAATTGCCGTTTTTTTAAAATTCAGAAACAGAGCTATAACATTATTTGTCCTGAACTGATCTGAGATCTCTATCAGGTTGTGTTGCACAAACGTTTGCCTGCTCGCCCACACACACACACACACACACACACACACACACACACACACACCTACCTGTTGGAGTGGCTGTGATGTGACAGATGATGAGAGGGTTGCTGACATGGCGAGATGGTAGAGGATACAAACCTCTGTTTAAATGCATGTTAAACAAACGACAGGTCATTGGATTAGTCATGGAGTGCCGGGCGTGGCCGCTGCCTGTCACTGTGTGGCACTATTCATTAGCTGTGATGGCGCTTCACAACAATCATGTCACTGTTTGGACTCCTGTCACATCCAGCACATGTTCAGCTCAGTCGTCAGGTCGGCCTCGTCACTTTGTCCTCCATCATTCATTTACACATGTCAGCGTATGCAAATAGCACGAGTAATACAGGAGATCACCTTTCAGTCGACGTTGCTGTTTGTTTAATCTGATTGTAATCTGTTCAGATTGGATGTCGACTGTCTCAGATCATGTTTGCCTAATATATGTCTGTGTTTTCTCCCGTCTTATTTATTCCACATCCGTCTGCCGTCCCTTGTAACGCGGCAGTTATTCAAGGAGGAGCTGACCCAGGTGAAGGAGGGCATGAAGCACGTCAATGATCTGGCCCACCAGCTGGCGATCTCCGATGTCCATTTGTCGATGGAGAACGCGCGCGCCCTGGAGCAACTCAACAGCAGATGGAAAGTGCTGCAGGTAAGGTTCACTGCCCGGGCCGTGTTCTCTCCCTGACGTCGTCAGCAGCAGAGAGTAATTTCATGTGGAATGTTTGTCCTAATGTACGTAAACGTACCCGCACCACACTGTCTCACAACACACTGTCTCACAACACACTGTCTCACAACTGTTTTATGTCCTTTATTTCTTTTTGAGCTTCCAAATGACTGTGGTTTGTTTTGGGGGATAAATGAATCCACAAACTTTTATAGATGTGTAAATGTGTGTGTGTGTGTGTGTGTGTATAAAATATAGCCTTAGGCATATTTTTTCTCGATTCTTAGCAGGTGTTTAATTCTCGTCATCAGTCATCCATCTATAATCTGTGCTGGTTGCGAGGGGGTGGGGGTGGGGGGTGGCGGGGGTAGAGGAGGATGCAGGCAGCAGCTGACTCTGGGTTTGAAGTGTTGTAAAGCCCTGACAGGTTGTCAGCCTGTCGTATGGCCTATTATAAATCAGTCAAGAGGTCATTGCTGGTGTTTTACAGCCCATCACAGTAATGAGAAATGTATAGAGTGAAAATAAATGAAACCAGCAGATACTGTCCATTGATTGAATAGTTGTTACATTAAGTTGAAAAATAATTTCCTCTGTCGTTATTGCGTTAGTTTATTATAAGAATAATTTTTCTGTGAAGTTGAATTCAATATTTTGGGAATAATGAATAGAAAGGCAAATGATGCTCATTTGTTATTGAGTAACTATTTGTCACGACGTCGCACAGTGCTGAGCTTTGGTGTTTTTGAATGAAATTAATAATAATTTTTTAAAAAAATAGAAAATCTTCAATGGATCCCAGGTTCTTACCCCTAAACCCTTCTGAATATTTCAAGAATAAAGTGCTGTGTACTCATTGAACTGGATTTGCCCTCCACTTGATGCCTTGCTGAATGTATGGATGCATTATACAGCGTGCATTACTGAAACGTGTGCAGCTTTTAAGCTTCGGCTGCAGTCTCAAACCTCTTTGGTGCTCTTACAGGCCCAGCAAATCCCAATCAGCCTCCAGTACAGTCCATGAGAGAACCCCCTGTTCCCATTAGATAACCTTCACAACCTTCTCCACGGCTCGTCGTCAGGCACCTCGTCATGAGGTTTTAACGGCCCCTCCAGCCTCTTATCTTCTCCCCTGATGTGAACGTGACGATTTTAACATCCCTCCAACATTCCCGCGAAATTAGCTTCCTGTATCCACTTTGGCACATGTGCTGCTCCGCGACTCTTCGTGGCCTCTTGTGTTGCGTCTGTGTCCCGGAATGAGTCGGCTCAGACGGAGACGGACGTTTATTCACCCCTCAGGATGAATTGTTATTTGTTATCTTGTGCCTTTATTAGGTCACAGTTTCGGTTTGTCCAGTGTTTTAGGATATAAATGAAATCACTGCAAAAGTAATAACTTCAAGGCATAAATGACCAAATATAAGCAAATCCATATTACATCCTCACTTTAAGCAGGTTTTTCCATATGTTGTGTGGGTTCATGCAATAATAGTGACAAAATAAAATAAAAATATTGGGAACTGTATACAATACAATTATTTGTGCAGATTGTTTGGACCTATGGGGCAAACGTTGTTTTCTGATTTGATGCTTTTTTTCTGAGTGCCCAGTGCAGTGCACGCTGTTCTCCCATAATGCCGCGCACAAAAGAAACAGAACAGTAAATTACAGCTAAAAATAAAAAAGAACGAAACATATTAAACTGCTGCTGCGGTGGCGGTTAGCAATACAACTGTTTACCACTACCGCCGCTGGAGTTTAAGTGACACCTGAAATCAGTTGTTGAGTCATTTCCTGCCAGTATAACACAGTGAAGTATGATGATTTATATTTGTGAAAGCTACTATGATGATTTTAATGTGGCCTATGCTGTTTAGAATTATTTAAGCGATGTGACTTTGGAACGCAGCTGGCAGAAATGGTTCTTGTGTTTATTTCTAGTTGTGCCGATCCTCTTTATGACGCTTGTCCGACCAAACTGAACAAGTTGAAGAGCTCTTTGCTGGAGAACCAGTGCGGTTCTTTTTGTCCCACAAACACAGCTGCCGTTGCTGCAGCGTGTGGGTTACGATGAGCTACATATAAATAGACACGTGTCAGTCTTGTTTCTATACACACTCTTTCTCTTTCAGTTATAATGTTAATTTATTTTGTTCTTCATAAAAGTCGTACGCATAGAGAAGTTTCCGAGAACTGTCAAAAGCAAAACCGTCCAACTAACTTTCTCATGTTAACAAGAAGACGTGTGCTACAAACTGTTACCACAGGCCCGTGTAGTTTAGTACAGGAGTGATTGTCGGGGGTCGTTACTCACTCTTTTTCAGAGAGGAACATCGACGGTACAGAAATTGGGACTCATCGTGCTTCTGTTTGATGTCCCTTTGCATTCGAGGTAAAAATGAGTCTTCGTGCAAAAGTTCTTCAACAGGATCGTTTCTGCTGAATCTTTGATGCACTGTGTGCGTCAGTCGTCAGTGTCTTTGATTCTCACACACACACACACACACACAATCAGCTTTGTTAAAAAGGCTTTTAGTATCCATAGACACCAGCCGATATTCATCTTCCAGATCTTGGAGCAGTCTCACAGTTGCTGCGATATCAGTGGAGCCAGAGTGATGAATTATGAGTCTGGTGTTAGAAGTATTTTTTGGGGGTGGGCGGTGTGTATGTGTAGCTCGATAACTTGTTGTGCCTCGGTCAGTCTGTCATCTCTATCGTCGAAACCGGTTTCACATCTTGTGTAAAAAAAAAAGAAAAAAGAGAGAAAGGAAAAAAAGCGAGCAGAATGAAGAAACCCGTTTCTTCGCCTCCCTCTCTGTGTGCCATTTCTCGCTTAATTAAAATGATAAACGCTAAATCCCAGCAACGCTCTGCGCCCTGTTGATTTTGGCTGCTCCGACTCCGGCAACAATGTATTTTCCAAATTTGATTAGCTTACTTTTGTCGATCATGGATGTTTTAGCCATTTGTCTTCCTTACTGCAGCCCAAATCGCCTGTTCAACAAATACATGGTACAACAGCGCATATTTGGATGTAACGTCTCCACGGTGCTTTGACACTGCTTTATTATTAGTCCCAGCCAAATGAAATCAGGCAGGTTACATTGTTTATGTATTTTATTTTCTGGTGGGAACGTGTGCACTCTGAGAAATGCTAGCTTATATATATATATGTGTGTGTGTGTGTATATATATATATATATATATATACATATATAAATATAAACTACACATATATACTGTATATATATAAAAATAACTACACATCATGAGTCATTGCCAGTCATTGTCTTTGTTGTCTGCACTTCAGCTCCAGTGGATTTGTCTTTCACTGTTTCACTGTGACATGTTTCAAACCTCCAGCTGACACTGATTCATGTGCCAAATCCAATACATGCCCAATAAACCAGGATTAGACTAAATCCCATTTGATGCGCAATATAACTGATGTGAATTACATTTACAAAGGCACTGGCAAACTTAATTTTGTCAACTCAGTCTCTGTGGTTATTGATGCAGCACATGTGGGGCTTTGAAGACCCCCCCCCCAACACACACACACACACACACACATCCCCCACCCCTCCCTGTCTCATTCCATCTCATCCTCCTCCAGCTCTTTTTCTCCACATTGCAACCAGCAGCCATTGTCCTTGTTATGCAATATATATATATATATTTTTTGCTTTTAAAGTCTTTCAAAAGGGGCAGCAGAGGAAATAGACAGAATTTATATTCTGCAGTTACCTAATGGAGACAAAGCAGGTGGTCTGTGTGTGTGTGTGTGTTTGTCTGCGCGTGTGCGTGCATCTCTATTGTAGGGGTTTGTGGTGGTTGAGAGGGAAAAACAGCGTGATTCCCTTTGATTTAACTTGGTGTGTGTGTGTTTGTGTGTGTGTGTGTGTGTGTCCGTCCTCAGGGGTCCATAGAGGAGAGGCTGAAGCAGCTCCAGGACGCACACAGAGACTTTGGCCCCGGATCGCAGCACTTCCTCTCCAGTAAGACTCCTCTTCTGCCATTTGAAGTTGGTGCCTCGTGTCACACCGTTCTGTGCACTGCTGTGCCACGGCACCATCGCAGAGTGTGGGGGAGCACATAGTGGGTTTGGTGGACTACAGTGTTATTGTAATGAAAAGTGTTTCCTGTGTGTGTGTGTGTGTGTGTGTGTGTGTGTGTGTTTGTATTTGTCCATCTGTCTTCATCAGCTCCAGGACACTGGGATGCTCATCCATGTTTGTATGTGAATTCCGTCTCTTCTTCTACCTGCTGCTTTCCAAATGCTACAGAGAAGCAGCCGGAAAGCGAGCGGAAACACCTGATCTGCACAGTTTAAACTAATTAGTCAGTGGAAGTGCTGTGTGTTGCAGGACACTCCAAATTTTGGAAGTGTGTCTGAAGTGGTGCACGTGTGTGTGTGTGTCTCAGTGTCCTCACTCACCCCAGCAGGTTTTATTGCTGTCACAGTGGCTCAGAAAAGCCACAGTGGGTGCAGTCCTGCACCCTGCAGGAAGCTACACATGTACCCAATACTCCAGTGTGTTACGTTGCCTGGTGTAGTACACATTATTTTTTTAATTGAGCGTATGGTACTTGGAGTACATAGATAGTTAAGTCCATTAATTTACGTATTGTAATTCTTTAGGTTAAGTGCCAAAGATTTCCCCTTAATGCCACTTGACTTGACATCGGAGGGAAATTTACTTTCATTCCACTACACATTATTCTGACAGCGTTGAGTCCTGCTTAGTTTGCAGAAAATGGATCATTCTTTAAAACGCTGTATATTCTTAGACAAAACCAACGGTTGGTAACCCCCTCCCTCCTTGTACTTGTATTTGTACTTCTTGATTTGTCCGAAATGTCATTGTTGTACCAATGTGATTGAAAACAACAGGACTAAAACTGAATTGTGTATAAAATAGTCAAAATGATGACCAGGTAGAAAACCCCAAATGTTTAAAAATATAATATGATATGAATTCCCTGTATTTCAGTATGGAGGCTAGATCAGACCCCCCACTTGCCCTGTCACTGTATTCTATTAGTCTGAGACAAACAAACCCCCTGACACAGTAGACGGGTCTGTTTGGCTCCACTACACCTGTTGTGCACCAGTGCAGCCCTGTTAATAAGGTCTGAATGGACGCACTGTCTGGACACTGTGTGCGATTTAGCTTTTGGTGCATGACATGCCTATTTTTAAACTGGTTTCGTTGCTGTGTGTTTGTGCAGCGTCAGTGCAGATACCATGGGAGCGTGCCATCTCACCAAATAAAGTGCCCTACTACATCAAGTAAGTGCAACCTCCTGGTCAATGTGGAATGTATGGAAAAGTTTTCCATGGCATGGATTAATGCAAACATTTCATATGAGAAACTGCATGACCATCATATGTCTATGTTGTACATACAGTGTATATACAACTGTGATTATTTAACATGCTTCGTTTTTCCACCTGCGACCCCCGATTGAAAACCGCGTCAGATGCTGCGGTTTAATCCAAAAGTCGGTCAGATTGCGAGAAGACGTGCTTCGCATCACGATTGTTCATTCTGTTTCGCAAGCTTCTGTTAAAACAAATGTTAGCTCTCACTGAGGCTGTCTTCCATTTGTCTCTCTGAAAAGCCGTTCCCGCTGTTTCGTATCTATATTTTAAGATAAACGAGCCGTGACAAAAGAAATCTTGCGTTGTTGTTGTCCTGTTGTCTGTTAAGTATCTGTTAAGCGGAATGCTACAGTTCCAGTGAAATGTAAACCTTGAGCTGTCATCTTGCTCGACTGATCTCAAACACAAACGTGTCTTTGGGTGTTTGCGGCGTAATAACCTTTTTCATCTTCAGCTTTAATCACAGCTTCACTCACAGTTCCAGGGATCTGTTGACAACCCAAACGCTCACAGCACAGTCGCTGATGGAGAGTAAATGCCTGAGCATCCATCCGCTTTACCTGTTAACCTCATCTATATGTTTTCACCTTTGGACTGTTGCCGTTGTGTTTTATCAACACACCGTGGATGCGTGGCGCTGTGTTTATGCGTAGAGGATGATATTTTTATGAATGTGTTTGAAAGGTTTGTATCTCGTTGGACTGTAGATATTCATTCTCCCAGTCGTCCGCAGTAGAACCTTTCGGTTCCTGTTTTAGTCCACTGCTCGGCCCTTTATGAGTTTTATTATTGTACCAGTGGGAGTGGGGTAGTATCTGAGTAGTATCCGAGTAGCACTCCACAGAGTACTAATCAATGAGCACTTTCACAGGTAAAACGATGAGCGGGGCTCTAAAAGGGCCTGTGGTCCCAACTTCCCGCTCTGGGGTTTCCCATTTATTTTTGCTGCATGCGCCTTTTGTTTTTTTTTGTTTTTTGGGCAGAATGTTCCAGTTAGAAGGGCCATAGAAAGCGGCGGTGTAAATGTATGTTTTTATATGTGTGTGTTGGGATTTCTGGCTTTTAAGTTACTAGCGGTTCATCCCCTGCACAGCAGTAGTGGGAGCTAACGTCAGCGCCTGAGCCTGGCTCCTTTATTGTGTTTGATGAATGCGAGCACTTTACCGGCCTCTAATCTCCTGTGAACAATCACTACCCTATGTTGCCCTCTCATTTTTACCTCTCTCTCTCTCTCTCTCCCCCTCTCTCCCCCTCACTACCCTCTGATCCCTCTCCTTTTACCATCTGCCACACCTGCCTGTCTCGGCTCCCTTGGCTCATTCCTGATCTGTCGCCTTTGTTTCATCTTCTCCGTCCTCTCTCAGTCATCAGGCCCAGACAACGTGCTGGGACCATCCAAAGATGACAGAACTGTATCAAGCTCTGGGTGAGTGAGGAACTGAAGCACCGTCTGAGCTGTGGACCCCAACTGCGCGGCGCTAACAGCGCGACACCGCTGAGCTTCTGCTTTGAGGGCCCCGTCATGCAGCTCATTAAGTCTTTCCAACACCTTAGGGACGACATCACTGCTGTCGTTAACCTCTGCCGTCCAGTTTGCCACCAACTGTGACTGCGTTCCGTTTGGCCTCTAATTAGCTGTGATTAAATGACATCATGTGTTCGACCGTTAATCTGATCTGACACGGGGAATTCGCTGTCACATACACATACACATGCTCCCCCGAGACAACGGGAAAAAAAAAACCCTGCATGGGAACAGACATGTACACAGATAGTATTTGCAGTACAGTGCAATATTAATGACTTCTGCAATGGTGCGATAAAGAGAGTGAAAGAAAGTGACATCTAATTCTTTGATGGCGGAATGTGCAGGATGGGTTTGTTTTCCCTCAACCTTTCATTTACTCTAATCTCTTTGTGTCGCTCTCTCCCTCCATTAGCGGATCTGAACAACATCAAGTTCTCGGCATACAGAACGGCTATGAAGCTTCGGCGAGTTCAAAAAGCTCTGAGACGTACGTATGGTATTTCATCAGTGATCATTTCGGTGTGCGGCGCCAGAATGGCTGGTTAAGTGGCACGCCGTTATCCCCGCGCCATCAGCAATTCACTGTGACGAGCTCTGTTTTTGGGAACGAGATATAACGATTCGCCGCGGCACGTGTCTTTGTTCAGCTGTCAGGGGGGAAAAAAAACTCATCACGTCTCCTTGAAATATTTTTTGTGCGTTTTCCGTTACTATTGGAGCTAAAATCTAATGTATTGATATTCTCTGAAGAGTCACTAAAACCAGTCAACCGCCAGATTCCCGCCCCTCACTTTTATCATTGCCTGGATCATTGGCATGTGAGGTAATTGGAGCTATTAATTGGTCCGTTTGAGTCACAAAAGAAAAGGCCGTTAGCTGTTGCTGCATGGCTGAAGCTGGAATCCGTTCCCCATCAGGGTCACGGCACTCGTTATATCCGACGTCGCCCAGACACTCTCACTTTATGTCTGTTTCTCTAACTCCTGCTTATTCTTCCAGTGCTTCCCCCCATGATGAGCTTGTGTTTTCCCCTCCCTCACACCTGCTTTATTAATTAATCCCAACCATCGTCCATCACCTGGAGTGCCCTAACTCCCGCTGACCCCAGATCAGCCCATGTTTGCCACTGCCACTTATTCAGCCTCAGCCGCAGCCGCAGCCGCCCCTCGCTCTATCCTTTCCACCTTCTCTCACTTCCATGTCCCAGGTTTCTGTCATAAGAATTCAGTCTGCCTGCACCATTGAGCAAAACCCATTTAAATAACCCTTCTTCTCTTTTTTCGCCTGCTTCCTTATCTCACCCTCTTCTGGTCTACTAGTTGATATCATTACAGAATTTAATTTCCAGGCTGCCTCCACAACTGCACAGTTCTCACTCTTTCTCGATGCACGCTCTGTGAATGATTAAGCACTTCTGTATGAAAGCCCATCAGGAAAACACTTTTTTTTGGGGGGGATTCCGTTATCTCCTCCACGTTCTGCCTCATCATCCCGGTATCCGATTTATACCTGGCATTAGCGGACACGCTTTTAGCTCCACTCCGTCAAATTAGCTTAGAAGAGTGAAATCAAATTTGTGTCGCTGCTCTTGAAATAACCGGCTGGAGCTCAAGTGGCCAGAAAGGGTGAATAAGCTCCTCCGCCGCTTGTGCTCTCAACTGCCGAGGATGATGACCTTATTGTGTGTGTGTGTGTGTGTGTGTGTGTGTGTGTGTGTGTGTGAAGATTAATTCACAAATGAATGTGCATGAACGTTGGTGTTAACGACTTTTAAAAAAAAAAAAGAAGCTAAAATTTCAATTGTCAAAAATGTCATGAACGTTTATTGCAAACACACTTTTATTACAACGGAGGAAAAAAAAGGTAGCTGAATGTCATGTCAATAACAGCAACTTAATTTACAAACTTGACCTCATCGCTCGTTTCCTGCTCTCATCACTAAATGATCTAATTTATGGAAGCGCACAACTGAATAGAGATGAGTTTGTCGTCCCCAGGTATCTGTGTGTGTACCTAATACCTATTGTGTGCGTGTGTGTGTGTGTCTCAGTGGATTTAGTGGCGCTCAGCAGCCTGGTGGACGTGTTTCGGGAGCAGGAGTTGCAGCAAGGGGAGCATGTGATGGATGTGGTGGAGGTGATTCATGGTCTGACGGCTCTGTATGAGAAGCTGGAGGAGGAGAGGTCCGTCCTGGTCAACGTTCCTCTCTGCGTCGACATGTGTCTCAACTGGCTGCTCAACGTCTACGACAGGTGGCTTATACCTTCTTTTTACACTTTTTACATTTACATCTGAGACAATTTATGTGTCTTTTGAATATTATGGCACAATGTCTGCATATTAATATATAATATTACCGACATTTTTAATGTGAAACCGGTTTTGCATTCAAATTAAGACAGGTTTTTATGACTCTACATGACTGACATTAGCAATCTGAAACTGTAGCCTTCCCTGCATTGGCATCTTGTCCCTATTTTTCAGTTTTATACCTAACGAGCGTTAAATCTGTCCGAGTTCCTATAAATGTAACAAATGGGCGCGCTTCACCGAGTAGCATCAATGGCCGTGATATATTATATGATGGGCCTGGGTCGGGTTTAGCACCGCTACAGACTCTTTTTCATTGCAATGGGTCATAAGAGCCAGTGTTACTGTTGAGAAAAATGCCACCGGGTGGCGAGCAATGCCCTGATAGCTACTGTATGTCCAGGCTGAGGGCCATTCATCACTTCTGACGCACAGTGGAACAAAATCCTCCTTCACACCATCTTTGTTCCTAATTGACTATTTTATAATTTGTGCCACCCCCCCACACACCCCCCCAAAAAAGCCTCTGGCACAAACAAAAAAAAAAAATACAGGTAAACCCCCTTGAGTGCAGTAAATTTGATCAGTAGCTCTTAACTACTTGGTGCTAATGAGAGACAATCAGAGACTTTACCCTCGGCATAAATTTTCGGTAATTGCTTTTCGCTTTCACATGAATAGCAACAGTGAAACTGAATGAGGTGTTAGTATGATTGTGTGTCTTTTTTGGGTTGCGTTTGTGTTTATGCCAGAAAGTGTGCATTAGAGTACATCACCGGGTGTGTGTCCTGCAGACGCGTGTCTCACTAGCAGTGTGTGTAAAGGAGTGACGTGTCCCCACAGGGGCAGGACCGGGGAGCATATTGAAGTTGGCATGAGACATGAAAGGTGCTGACAACCAGTCGTTCCCATGTGCTTCTCTGGACCCACTCCAGCCCCGAATATAATAGAGGAACCGCACTAATGGTCTTCTCATGTTTCTCGACCTGACTCTAATGCTGTGGCCTGACTGATGGTTATTATCATGTTTTGAAGTGTTATTCAATTTTCGAAACAATGCCTCTACTTTCCTTTGCTTTCAAACCCACTGCAAAATCCAGCCCTGGAACCGTATCTCGCCCCCATGATTAGATTTTATCCTCTATCGATCTGATCTTCTCTGAAGAATGTGACGTTCTTGATTTCTCGGTTAATGATTCGGATGTTAATTCAATAAGCCTCTGGTTTCTGTCAATGCCGTTCGGCTCAGCACTGAATTTGTCCTGGCTGTTTTGGCACCAGAGCTGTGAAATCTTGACACGGCGGTGGTGCGTTCGCCTCTTAGATCCAGTCTTTATATATCCAGATCCACATATATATCCCTCTTTTCATTTCAAGCTGGAAAAAAAAGGTCTCTTTTAGGTTCAGGTTAGGACACAACAGTATACATCTGACTGACCTTGCCCTTGTTTCTGAGTGTCTTTGTCCAGTATGCATGTATATTTGTCTGCAAGTGACATTGTGTGGCATGTGCGAGCTTATTATTTCCCCTGTGGGCATCCACCCATGTACAAAACACTCCATCAAGTCCCTTCAGTGGCTTTTGTTACAGTGGATGTGGTCTAATACAATTTCACACCGCTGCTCTGACCCTTACAGTCCTGCTTTGACCCATATGATTCCTGCAGGAGAGCTTAGCCATTGTATGAAGATGTTTCCACACGGTCATACACAATGATTCTAACCCCACACCACCCCCCTTTCTCTCTTTTTCATGTCTTTCTCTCTCGCTTTCTTGTTTTTCCAGTGCTCGAAACGGCAAAATGCGAGTACTCAGCTTCAAGATGGGATTGGTGAGCCTGTGCAACGCAGACGTCCAGGAGAAGTACAAATGTGAGTCTGCTGCGTGCGCGCTCGTGTTCCTAATGCATCTCCTCAACTGCAAACAATGAGCCAAAACAAAGTGGCAGCGATCGCCAGTACTGCATAAAGACATCCACTTAGTCTAATGGAGGAAATGACTCTGCAGCTATAACAGAGAAACCATTCTTTACTTCTGCACAGTCCAGCAGGGGCCTTAAAAGGGTTGCTGACCATTTTTCTTCACAGGACAGGTCATCTAGCAAAAAGCCAGAAGCCTTTCTCTTTCTGCTTTGTCAAATATAATAATATAATTATAATTATTTTATTAGTGCACCACTCCACACTGAGATGAGTTTTTTTATATTTATTTTACTGTTGTACAGTAATTTGGTCGGCCTATGCAGGCACCGGCCGTGGGCACCGGCGATTTATTTTTTTCTTCTTTCAGAAAAACACACCATCCAGTTTGTTTAATGCTGTCAGTCTTTGTCACTTCACCGCGGTTTAGATGAATGGTTGTGACGGAGCCATTCAGATTGGGGACAGATGGAAATTGATGTGATGGACCCGTGGACCCATCTGTGCGAGCGAATAAACATGAACTCTCTGCACGGCCTGGGTTCCGGCCCAGAGTCGTGTCCTGTAAATGAAGGTAAAATGAGAGCGAGTGTTTGAGCAGCTCATAGTTGGGCTTGGAACAGGATCTGAGACGGCGCCGCCACACTCACACACTCACACACACACTCATGCCAGGGTTATTCAGTCTCGACGTGCCATCTGTGTCGGCTCGTAAAGACGGAAAGATAACAGAATGGGCCCAGAGTGACTCGGCCGTCTTTCCATTGGTCATTTCTGTCAGTGACTTGAATAATCGAACGATTTGCAAATAAATCTAAAGCGTTTGTGTATCACTCCGCTTCGAGATGCAGATGGTGGTTGTTTATTCAACGGGCACAAGTCCTTGGCTGTGATGCAGGAAAATCTGCTCCTTCCACTTCAAAATGAGTTTCATTGCCTGACTTGGTTACTGCGGTAACGATGTTGACGTTTTCATCTGCACGAGCA
Source organism: Trinectes maculatus (assembly GCA_016785345.1). Lineage (NCBI taxonomy): Eukaryota > Metazoa > Chordata > Actinopteri > Pleuronectiformes > Achiridae > Trinectes > Trinectes maculatus. Next base: position 988,596 of record JAFBJQ010001187.1, read on the forward strand.
CAGCTTGGACTCAGCGTGTCGCTTTCACATCTGACTTGAAAACTAATCAGCCATTTACCCACATTAGCATTCGAAACTATGGCGACCATGGTAAACAATGATGGCTATACCACATAAACACTTGCCAGTTAACATTGTCATTGTGTCATGTTGGCATGCTGAAGTGGCGCCCCGAGGTGTAGCCTGTTGTGGTTACTGTGTCTCCATACACCATGTCCAGCCCATGTCTCATGTCAAAGCGCTCAGAGTGAACATGTGAAGTGACAGACATGCCTCAGCTCTGGTTCTGACGGCTGCATGGAGGAGGCTGCTTAATATAAAGCCCTGTTAGTGTCCCTGCAGTGTCGAATAAATACACGCTGCACACATATATACAGGGATTGTGCAGCGCCCTCGCACTCTTGTCAGCGTTCATCTCCTCAGTGACAGGTGGAGCTCCAACTATCTTGGTAAAGGCCTCATTCAGACTGCACCTATGCAGGTTTTTCATTTCCGAGCGAAACCAGTATATATAGTGTTTATCTGAACGCTGAAGTCAGGCCGGCGTTATTCAGTGAAATATTTCTAAGATTGCTGATGCCTGCGTGTATGTCTGGAATGAAACTCATAAAAAAGGCAACTGATAAAAGTCTGGTGCGTGTAGTATACAAATGCTGCAAGTAAACATATGTAAACGCAAAGGAAACATGCAGATATGATAATAAATAGTTATTTTTACATACAAATGCAGTGCACAACTAATCCTGCTGCAATCGCTGTTGTATAATCAGATTAGTCTCCGCTTAACCAATATGTATTTTTTTTTTTTCACAGACTTATTCCGTCAGGTGTCTGGACCCGGAGCTGTGACAGACCAGCGTCACCTGAGCCTGCTGCTGCATGAAGCCATCCAGATCCCCCGACAGCTGGGTGAAGTTGCTGCTTTCGGTGGCAGCAACGTGGAGCCGAGCGTCCGGAGCTGCTTCCGCATGGTGAGGACAGACGCATGCATGTCGAGCATTAGCAGACGGGCAATGTGCTCGCACACTTTCCTGCACACATCCACACACACACACACACGCACTGGATGAAATCAACTGTCTGGAATATGTTGTTAGTTCTCCCATTTGACCTGACCACATTTTCTGTGTTGATTTAACAGCTGCGAGGTTTCGTTTATTTTAAAGTCAACTGTCCCTGTTTGACCAGCATTTTCTCACTCGTAGCACAAGACCATGTGACCACTACTTCACTGTGTTGCCTTAATCATCAGCCCGATTGCTCTATTGAGAAGTTTAGGGACGACCTTGAAAACTCATTTATTAATTTTGTTGCAGCATAATAATGTACGATGAGTGAAACAGGCTTAAAACAAAAAAACGTCCCCATTAAACCTGGCTCTGTCTCCAGCCCTCTTCCATATTGATAATGGAAACTGATAATGGAAACAATCTGTGCCAAAGCAGTATTGCACATAACAAAAACAGAATTCCAAACAGCCAAAACTCAATGACTTAATCAAATATTTGCCTTTGGATGCGTTCCATCGGCCACGCCAGCCACGCCAGCCACGCCAGCCACGCCAGGAAGCAGCCGGCTGTGTGATGCATGTTGTGTTTCACTGACATCACAGGGATTTATTCTGTCCACAGAGGAAGTTAAATGAACCAAGTCTGCAAATGGAGAAGTTATAAATATTCCACCTAAGGAAGCTCCAACTGCACCAAGCATAATCAGAAAGTTGCCTTACAAACATTACGTCTCATTAATATTGCATCGCGTTGCTTTTAATGCACATAAAATACAGCCAGTGGTCGACAATGGGTGCGGTTAATAACCGAACATAGACTGCAGGTGCAATTCAGGAAGTTTAATTGGGGAAGCTGCATATGTAATCTGCTCTGCTGGAGTATTGATATGATGGAGCAAGGTCACCGAGTCCAGTCGAGCACCATGTAGCAGCTAATGAGGAGACATGATTAAAGCGTTATTTAATTTGTCTCTTTCCTTTCTTGCTTTTAATAGATGTGCTGATTTTTTTTTTTTCTCTGGCACAGGTTACATAAACTTTACCATATGGCATTCAACCGCGGATAATGACTGAGTCGTTAGGAGGCGGCTGCAGCTTGTTCTGTAAAGTGGCTGACGTAAAGCCTGTCAAGTTCCTTAAATGCTC
>JAFBJQ010001187.1:990818-1039567 GCA_016785345.1 Trinectes maculatus
TTACCGAGGCGTCTTCAAGTGGCAGAATAACTTGAAATGTTCCATATTAATTTCGTTTGACAAAAGTGATGTGCGGTGGAGATGTGCTGTGCAAAAAGCACTGACCGTTAATTGAAAAACGAGCATTTATCCCTCCACTCCTCTAACGGCGGTCAGAGCGTCCCATCTGCTCAGCCTGCCGCTTTGAGATGCGGCGGCATGCGCAGCATGTTCAGCGCCAGTCGCAGGTGTTCCACATGCAAGGGGCCGCTGTTTGACCCCCCACATGGAGTCTGACGGGCTACTCCACCGCCAGAGGAGCGCCTTCATCCTCAAGACACTCCACAACTCTCTACAGCCCGCACACACACACACGCAAACACACACACGTGCTCACACATTTATTATGCTACTCTGCTTGAGCGGTAGAAGAAGCCCAAGGGAAATCAACCTCTTAATGCATCTCTGATGCAGACTTAATGAGAATTTAGCACATCATGGATTGTCAGCACATGGCGAGTCACTCTTTTATCAGGCCGTCTTCCTTTTAGCCCAAAAAGTCCCTCTTTTCTTCTCTTTTCTTTTCTTTACTTTTCTTTTCTTTTCTTTTCTTTTCTTTTCGTTCCCTGCGTCAGCTCACTGCAGGACCACCTCTGGCAGTGAAGCACACCCTCATATTACTTGGTGTTCCTGGCCTGCTGTGGGTCTATATTTGGGTTGTTTACAGCTCCTGTACTTCTTCTCTCCCTCCTAACTTTGTTCCCCAGGCCCCAGGGAAACCTGCCATTGAGGTGTCTCATTTCTTGGAGTGGATGAGCCTTGAGCCCCAGTCGATGGTTTGGCTGCCTGTCCTTCACCGTGTGGCTGCTGCAGAGTCCACCAAGCACCAAGCTAAATGCTACGTCTGCAAACAGTGTCCCATCAAAGGCTTCAGGTGGGTTTGGACAAATGGACATGAATCCAGATGCTGTATGCAGACTGATAATGTAATAAATTCTATCTTTCAATATCTTTTTTTTGAATTTACATGTGTTATTACAACAACAAATTAAATTAATGAACAGAATATAATATAGTAAAGATGATGAAAATACACTCGGAAAACAGAAAAAAAACATGAAAATAAATTATGTTAACAGTAAAAGTTTGGTTTGGCAGCAATGTTTCGTATTTGCTTATAAAAGTGATCTTGTTCCATAATTACACACAACAGTTGTTCACAATAATAGGAGTTTTTTTTACTTCTGGGGATATTTTAAAAAGTGAAACAAAGGAGCCAAAGAAAAAATTAATTATAAAATTATAATTTTTAATTAAGGCAGCTGTTGTTTTCTGTTTTATGTAAGAATAACTGCACTCCAGATAAGGGCTTGTTTGAGATGGTGCAAGTGGCTGTATATGGAGCATATGTTTATTGATATGCATATGTATAACACACACACACACACACACACACACACACACACGCTCGCTCCTGCAGTCTGTACTGTTGTAAACATCAGTTCAGCCTCTCTGTTATTATTGCTCTTGACAGGTATCGCAGTCTGAAGCAGTTCAATGTGGACATCTGCCAGACATGTTTTCTAACCGGCCGCACTACAAAGGGAAAGAAGCTGCACTATCCCATCATGGAGTACTACACCCCGGTAAGCCAAACCATGTGTAACCCAGGCACCGGGGACAAATAAAACTCAACACTCAAAAAACAGTATTATCTCATCACATGATACCTGTTGTCAGCCATACAGTAGATTAGTAGCTGTACCACTGAGGGATTTCCATCATCTCTAACTGTTTCAAATGCTCATACTGTTTGGCTCACGCGGTGCCTGACTGCACACGCACACACACACACACACACACACACACACACACAGAGTCTCCAAAGTGAAGTTCTAGCACAGTGGCTGGTGTATACTGAGATGGTGCCAGATTTAATCTCCAATCAGTCCTGAGTGGTAAACTATGTCAAAAGGCCAGTTAAACACTGCTTCTCTTTTTTTTCACTGGAAAATATTTTTATATGAGTTAGACGCAGTTTGTTTGTTAAAGCTAAGGAGACGGACGGAGAAAGCGGCAGGGAGTGAGAGGAAAATCTAATTGTGGTATTAGTAAGTAAAGTGAAAGACACCAGTTGTGGACGAGTTTCGCCTGGGGTCGTTTTGGAAGAAGCAGCGTTTCCAAGAACTCTTAAGCTGTGTGTAATTTGTAATTTGTCTTCCACCCGTCCACTCCCACTGCCGCCTCCCCCCGCCGCCCAACACGCCTCACCCATCCCACCCCCCACAATCTGCTCGACTCATAAATCACACCCCCAGACAACCTCGGGAGAGAAGATGAGGGACTTTGCCAAGACTCTGAAGAATAAGTTCAGGTCAAAGCAGTACTTCACCAAGCACCCGCAGAGAGGTTACCTGCCAGTGCAATCAGTGCTGGAGGCTGAGAGCTCAGAGACGTGAGTAACACATAAACACTCAGGATCGCAGTCATCTCTCTGTCGCCGCGTATCTCTCTCTCTCACTTACACGCATACAAACCTCCGCTGTCGCCCACTCGTTGTCGGGCCCTGACAGTGCAGCGCATGTGCCTGATGCGATAGGTTAAAGGCTCCTGTTAACGCAACGCCGTGCCTTTGATCTCCTGTCTGTCTCAGACTCACCCAAAGGCAAAGACAAGACTGAGAAATCCATCAGGCAGCATCGCTCAAGGCGATGACAATAGCTGTGGAGATTTAGCACCACGTTTTGTCAGATTGTGTTATTAAGGCCATAAAGTTCAGTTTGTGAATTATTCCGCTGAGATACTGACGCGGAACAGGAGAGGCGTTTATTTACATGACAGCAAAGCCACATGAATGTTTCATTCTTTTTGGTCATTGTGTAGAGTTAACAGTACTTTCAATGCTAAGATGTTTGTTGTGTTGTTCCTCAAAACATTCGTGCGTCTCTGTTTTGCACCGTGACGAGGACGCTTTTCGATTTTGCGGCGTGTGAATTAGGTTTTGATTTGTTTTGCCAGCGGACGTGCGTGGTGTTAAAAACGGCCCCGGTGAAATATTGATATTGGTTTCTGTTGTTCCCAGGCCGTGCTGCTCCCCCAAGCTGCCACATGCGGACACACACAGCAGAATCGAACATTATGCCAGCAGGTACGTGCCTCCCCGTTCTGTACTGTGAACTGTAACAGATAATTACAACAAACGCCGTTCCTCTTCTCTTTGCTCTTTTCAAATCAAGCCCACTTATTGATATTCTCTTCACCCCCCCCCCCCCCCCCCCCCCCCCCCCCCCGCTTTCTCTGCTCCCTCACCCTTTAGTCTTCACCACAAATTGATTGAGGTATTGATTCGGCTGCGTGGTGCACTGTACTCCGTCCATCGCCCAGACTCCTGCCCAGCAGTTTCCTACTCCCTGACTCTCCACCCAAACACATGCTGGCACACACTGGCAAAGCAGTTTGTGCTTGATATTGTGTGAGTGTGTGTGTGTGTGTGTGTGTGTGTAGGTCAGAGGGGTTTTGCGTGCCCAGTGAACTGTCACTTGCTGCGCCAGTGAGCCCATTGGTCACATGGGAGCTGTCGCTGTGGATTAATATCAGTCTGACCGGTATAAACACGGCACTGCACTGAAGTCCTACACTTCTGGCAGCTGTGCCCATCGAGCTGCAGTGTGTGTGTGTGTGTGTGTGTGTGTGTGTGCGCCATTGTGTATTCCTTCCCTGAGGATCTAACACACAACTGCTTTACATCCTGCCAATACAGAGGGAACACACACCAACAAGAGAATGAGCACAACTGTCCTCTTTACCAGTCTTATCCCCCCCCCTCCTTTTTCTTTCTGTTTGCCCTTTTTTCTTTTCATTATCATCTTTGATCCCGCTTTCCTATTGTCTCCTGCCTGCACATTTATTTCTCCCTCTGTCTCATTCTTTCTGCTCCTCTAGCCCTTTCCTCTCCTCCTTTCTTTTACGCTATAATAATAATAATAATAATAATAGTAATAATAATAGTAATAGTAATAATAATAATAATAATAATTTGCTGTTATAGCCTCTTGAATGTTAGCATTTGTTGCCATTTACGGCTTCAAACACATCTAAGGTCACTAACAACAATCTAAATCTTCATAATACGCTGACTGTAGAAGAACAAACAAAGAGCAAAATTGGGAAGTCTTCTCGGTGTCTGATTTAGCAAAAATGAGACAGATGAAGTTTGTCTTTCTTCCGCAGTCTGCAGAAAAAAAACTGCCAGAAAAACTGCTCTGGTTTATTTGCTCAGTATTCTGTATCTTCAAGCTTCTAATCTGTTGGAAACATCATGAAACATATTTTTTTCCCTGCACCTTCACCAAGCAATTAGTAAAGGTCTTTATCTGAGAAAATAAAATGTCACTGTGCTACGCTTTCAGATTGAGCCGCAGAATGATAACACTCCATATTTATTTTTCATAAGCACCATATAATCAATTATTGAAGGAAAAACAGCACAAATTAACACATTATGATGTAGCTGGAAGCAAAGACAGGGACAGTTAGGATGTAATTATGTCATGTTTAACAGCCCATATGCAGCATGTATTTAAATCTGAACATATTTACGGAGAGTTTAAAAGTATAAAGCTGTTTCTATGCAATATTTGGTTATGACCACTGTGTTTAAGCATTTATTAGCTAATTACAAACCATTCACTCAGAGGTGTAAAAGACACTACTAGTGGTTTTATACTTCATGCAGACAGATTGCATTAAGACCAAGCCCGAGAATTCATGTTGTGATTGGCTAATCAGTTTACTAATGGAGCAGGGTATTGTCGAATTCTGTACACGCAACACTTAAACAGGAGTAATGTGTGCATTTTTCTTAGGATTATTTTAATTGGTGGATTAATCTACGTTTGGCGCTCCATTAAATATTGATGGCAGAGTGCTGGTTAAAAAAACCACAGCAGCTTTTTGCGTTGACATGCGCTGACAGTGTCTGCACCAGTTGTGAATTTTTTACAGGAACGCAGTAGTTTTAGACACATTAACGCAATTTGTTTACCACTTCATTGCAGCCTGTTACAGTCTTTTGAAAACCAGTGTTTCAGTATTCATATTCTTCTACTAAATGCTCAGCACAGTTCACAACCTTTTTGTATGTCTCTCCAATTTATGGATGGATGGATGGATGGATGGATGGATGGATGGATGGATGGATGGGTAGATAGATAGATAGATAGATAGATAGATAGATAGATAGATAGATAGATAGATAGATAGATAGATAGATAGATAGATAGGTAGGTTGGTTGGTAGGTAGGTTGGTAGGTAGGTAGATAGCAGTGGTCCAGTGAGTATAAAGAAATTAGTGGCTGAATAATGAACAGCAGCAGCACAGAAGAAAAAAAACTAGAACATTGTGAGCACGCTCCTCTTATTTTCCAGCATGATCTGAGTCTCATCATAATGCGAGTAGACAGTCCATATAATGGAAACGGAGACTGTTTTATCTGTACTCTGGCAGTATGATTAACTTCAGTTGTCTTTCTTTCTTTCTTTCTTTCTTTCTTTCTTTCTTTCTTTCTTTCTTTCTCTCTCTCTCGTCTAATGATTTCGGTTTATGTGGGATATATTTCTTATTTGAATTCACTGACCACCAGACACTGTTCACTTTGAACACTAATGGAAAGTCAAGCTGATAGAAATATACTGAATGTGTGTGTGTGTGCCCCTCAGCCAGTAAGGGGTGTTAATGTGGCATTAATGCAGTCACCAGTCCTCTCAGAGGAGATAAAGTATTTGATGTTCGGGGTTAGAAAAAGGCTGATCTGCAGGCATGTCAAACACATAGACAGCCTTGGTGACCCCCACCTCCCCACCCCCACGCACACACCACTGCTTTGACCTCTGAGAGAGGATGGATGAGAAGAAGATAATAAAACCCTCTCAGAGCTCTGTTCCCCTGTTAATGCTCACACTCAATGTACAAGACATTCATACTCACTCATACACACAACACTGTTTCCCATTCCTCTTTACTTTATGGTTGTATCTGACTGCAGCTGCAGGTTTGTAAAGGGCTTTGTGATGAATTGTGTCACAGATTAAATGAGGAGCGGTCAGGTGCACAGGTCAGGACTCCTGTAACAGGACATGGATAAGTCCTAAATTTCTCAGCGTTAAGGTCTCGCTGGACACTGGAGAGAAATGGGATGTGATGTGGATGTCCCTGACAGCCTCTACATCACTCGCCCCTCGTCCTGCAAACCCTCACCCCGCCGCTGACGACACTCTGCGAAAGACGATGCAGCCTTGTGTGTGTCAGTGTGGTTTTGTGCGTACAGGGAATGCCGCAGTGAAGATTTAAGACCGCTTTCATGTGGCATGTGTCTGTATGTATGTATGTATGTATGTACTGTATGTGGGCAGCCACAAGGCTAGGCACGTTTGCATCAGTGGGCTGATTCTCTGCTGGTTAATTGCCTGACTTGAAGGAGATACCCACTGTTTGATCATCTAACACTGTTATACCTTTATCATTAAAGGGATTTTAAGTGACAGCCTACATCTGCTCTAGATCATGCATTCTTTCATTACATTAAGGCACAACACAACTAATGACGATATTTTACTGGTTTTACTGGTGATTATTGCAGCTCCATATGTGATGTATCTTGTGTAGTATCAGGTCCAAAGTGCTGATTAATGTTGCAGGTAATGTTTCTTGTCGTTTTTATTATTTACATAGCAGTATCACTGTTTTTCCACAGCGGGGTGATGGTTCCAGCTGTGATTCTTTTTTTTATTTATTCCATCAAACAAAAGACAGCATAAGCGCCCTGTATTTTTGAACGCTCAGCACTTTTCATTGGCCGTTGTAGTGAAACAGCTTGCAGAGCAGCGTGTACAGTGCAGCTGTCAACTGACAGAACGCGATGCAGAACTACAGCCGCTGTCCATGGTCCTGAAAGGCCACAGGGCTGCTCCCTGGCTGCTTCCTCACGTTCTCACAAACCAGACAGTTTCTGTCCATAGCACTAGGCAGCAATGCATTGTGGAAAAGCTTTGTTTTTATTGGCTGAATGTTGGCAAACAGTTTTCTGAAGTTTATCAGGATTTTATCGTCTCTCCTTGTGGACATCTTCATAGTTTGTGCCTTGTCAGTCAGCCATTTCTGGACAGCTGCTCAAGTTGCAGTCTATAATACTGACATGCCAAAGGTCTTATTCATACTATTCATGGACTAAATTGGTTTGATTGTTGGTTTTATCTTGTATTTGGTGAAACATATTTCCCCAGCAGCGATAATATCTACAACGTTTGCTCATAACATGTCCAACATTATCATTATTTATTTTTTGCTTTTGTGTGTCCATGCATGTGTGTGTGTGTGTGTGTGTGTGTGTGTGTGTAGACTTGCAGAAATGGAGAGCCAGAATTGTTCATTCTTCACGGACAGCCTGTCTCCTGATGAAAGCCTGTAAGTATGCTGCCACCCCCACACAACAGAACCTCTCATCACAGCTACAACCTTTCATGGAAAATGTGTGTGTGTGTGTTGTGTTTTTGTGTGTGCTCAGGCTTGTTAATGTATATTTAACTGTTAAGGCAAGGTTGGCTAATCACATGAATAATCAGTCGCACAATGAAAATGGCCTACACACAACAGCGCGTACGCAGTTTGCCTTCATCACGCGCATTCCTGCTGTGATTAAAGTTGGTTGCTGTGGGTGGATATACAAGGAGGCAGAGGCATATGTATATGTGTTCGTATAAGCTGGGTGAGTGGAGGGGTGGTGACGGGGTAACAGCAGTGAGAGGAATTGTGTGTTTGATGTGAACTGGCAGTCACTGAGATGAGTCCTCATTATGGAAAAGGAGGTGGGTGTTATAGTCAGGTGCTGAGAGTGGTTCAGGGTTGCAGGAGATCATGTATTTGCGACTCTTGTTTCCTCACATGAGCTATCAACTGCCCCGTCCTCCGACTGTCTCATTGTCCAGCGGCATAGCAATGATTGAATAAACTTTGTCTTCCTGTAAGAGAGATTCGACTTTGACAGTGCTGCTGTCCCCTCACAGTCACAACGCTCTCAGTCATCCCCCTGTGGAGGAGAATAGGTTTTACATGGAATACGCAACATGACATAGGATGATGTTTGTGTGGATCTCGATCTATTTCTCCATGAAGAATATCTTAGGTTTGACGTGTAGCAAGTTTTATGTGAAACATTCATGAGTTTTAATGCTCCCTGCCAGGAAGATACCCTTCAGAGCTGCGTGACATTACAGAGTCAGTGTGTAGTCAGTGTGTCTCCGTTCTCGTTGGTGCATTAAGACTTAATGCTTCTGCTTAAGACTCCTGGGTCACCTGAAACTTCTTTTAGCACAAGCCCCATGACGGTGCTGACATCTGTGCATCTCAAGCCTGCTGCCAATGTCTCCGTCTTTGTTTGAGTGTGGCTTGGGTAACAGCTTTGTCCCAAAAAAGCATGTGCATATCAGTGTGTGCGCGCAAATGTTATTCGCATCTGTGTCCGTGTATAATTCTGGTAAAGGGAGAGTGTTTGTATGCATGACACCTCGCTCCTGCCTGTTATGTTTAGCAATGTTGTTTTGTGCTTTTGTGCCCTGGTATCTTGTTGTTCTTACTCCGTGAACCAGACCTTCTGCCTGTCAGCGCCTCTTTGTTTTTCCTGCCACATGGCCCTGTACATGCTGCTGTGCTATCTGTGCCTCCAGCTGGTGTTTGGCTGGCATCATGCTGTTTTCTGTCCCCAACCACTCTGCCTGTATGTGCAGCCCTCCTTGTGTCACCAGCAAGCATCATTCTCCATTCACCGTTGCCACCTTTTGCCGTGTACACATTAAAATGATGAAAAGTCCAATAGGTCAGTGGGACCGTCAGTATTCCACAAGTTGCTCTGAAATGACCCACGTTAAAATCAATTCGAGCATTAGCATAAAGCTTTTATCACGATTCAGATGTAAATTATATGTTAAACAGCTTTCAATTTAATATGTAGCTAAGGCAGTTGAATGTAAGATTGTAAAAATACAGCAAATATGACATAAGTTTCAAATTGGGATGATGCTGGGATATAATAAAAATTAAATTTTTTAAATACATTGATCTGGTCATCTCTGTACATAACCATTGTACATTAAGCCAGACCTATAGATGCCTCCTGTGATGTTTAATAAAGCATTCCAATGCAAAGCTTTTAACTTGCTTTCAACTTTGGGATCAATATAGTAATTGGCTTTATTGACCAACGCATTATTGCAACATATAAATAGACAAACAGCTGCCATTCCAAAAAACTAATAATTTCATTTATACATGCATTTGTTTTACAGCCATAGGTCTAATATAAGAGACGTACCCATTAAGGTTACTGTTCCATATCAGTAAAGTTATTTTTATTGTGGAATTATATTGCCAAGTACTTTATACATATGGCATTTTTATTAATTGTAAGTAGGTTTTACAATGGTGTGGTCAGCAAATTATATTAAAGAAAACGTAATCTTTGGAATGTAAATCTGGCACGACGCAGTGCCTTTCTCATAGTTTCCTGTCCCATCGTCTGTTGTCTTGATGCATCGTCTCTCGTCCTGTAATGCCGTCCCTCGCCCTGCTTGCTTTGCCTCGCTTCGGGCTTTGTGCTCGTTCCATGCCGTCCCATGGCTCTGCTTGGTGCTGCTGGTGGCTGTGTGCTGGTGGCTCAGTGTGTTGTCTCCTGTGTGGGGGACTCAGGGATGAAGATCAGTACCTCCTGCGTCACTCCAGCCCAGCCCTCGACAACGACTCACCCTGTGGACAACACATGCTGCTGGCTCACCTGGAGCACCAGGACAAGGAACAGCTCCAGCGCACCCTGGCTCGCCTGGAGAACGAGAACAGGTCTGTCGCCACATTAAAAACTAATTATATCGTAGGACAATGAGCCTGGAGCCTGGTTTGTCTCCTCATATTTAGGTTGCCCGAGTTCTTATGTGTGTTTATTTTCGCACACAATAAAACCAGCTCCGTGCCACCTCTAGAGCAGGCCTTGCAACCTGTTATGACTTTGACTTGGTTATAAATTTTGAAGGAGTGGGTTTGGATCAGCAAACCTGCTGAGAAGCATGAAAACACAAATATTTGTGTGTTTGTCTGGAGGCATGAAACTCCTTTTTGTTGCGTCCGCTGCCATGTGCAGCCCCCCTGAAGAGAGTCAACACTTTCACACTCTAAATCCATTTGAACAGTTATAAGTCAACAAGAAAACATTGTCTGTCTGCTCACCCGCCTGCAAAGCCTGTCGAGTAATAAGGGGGGGGAGGGGTTCGAGCACTGGTAAATCCTGCTAAAGCAACAGCAAGTGTCCATTATGGAAAACCACAGATGCACATCTGAATCAAACTGTTAGTGTGATTTGAATGTACTGTTTATACATATTTAATTTCCTGTATCTACTTAATTGGATACCAGAGGCAGTCTGATTCATATGAATCATTTTTCTTGTCATCTTGTGACCTTTCTAGTCAAACAGTCACACACACACACACACACACACACACACACACACACACACAGAGAGAGAGACAAACATACGCCTGTGCCCTGTGGATGTCTGCAACCTTGACCCAGTTCACTTTTTTCCTCTTTTGCCTCCTGTTATGACTCCGCAGTGCTTTGTCGTCCTTATTTATGGCTCCAGTAGCAGCTGCAGCTTACTTTATGTCCTGCCATGTGGCTCTCACGTGTCTCATAACTGAACTATCAATCTTTTTGGGATCCTGGAGTCATTAAACACTAAATAAACACACAGGACAAAATCTCATCTGCCTGTCCTCCACTGTTGGTTCCCAGGGTGCTGCAGGGTGAGTACAGGCGGCTCAAGTGGAAGCACGAAGAGGCGGCGTCGGTTCCCATGCTGACTGAGGCTGGAGAGGGCGGCAGGGGTTCACCCACAGCAGGGGGGCCGCAGGATGAGGAGCTCCTGGCTGAGGCACGGGTCCTCCGGCAACACAAGACGCGCCTGGAGACTCGCATGCAGATCCTGGAGGACCACAACAAGCAGCTGGAGTCCCAGCTGCGCAGGCTCAGGGAGCTACTGCTACAGGTACAACTCCAGGAGAGGCAGGATGATGATGATGATGATGATGATGATGATGATGATGATGATGACGACGACTTCAGGAAAAGTAATGTGAACCAACGTAAATATGACCAGCGTCAGCTGTTTTATTTACTGGAGGCTTGAGGAAAGGTGTGATCCTGTGGAAGGAAATCAGTTGTCAGCATTCAGCGCTCAGATGCAAATTGCACATGTAGCCAAATAACGAGAAAGCGAAGGCGGCGAGGAGGAGAACGCCGAGGAAGAGGAATATGATGCTTCTTCGGGTTAAACACCTTGAAATTGAGAATGAAGTCTAAATACAGTGTGTCACTGATGGCTGCACAGAGAGAGTCTCTGTATACCTGGGTCAGAAAAGCTATTCAGATTCATATAATCCTGTTTATAATCCACAGTTTCATTTCCTCTGAGATAAAACCTGTGGAATCAGCTTTTGTTGTCTGTAGAGGAGTATGTATGAATATCTATCAGTCCCTGCAGACGCATCACTGTCACTGTAGCTACTGAACATCTTCACCTCCATCGCTTTTATTGCAACAGTGTTGCTCAAAACTAAACCAAAGATATTATATTTCCTATTATTATTATTATTATTATTACTATCGTTATTATCATTGTTACTATTATTATTATTATTATTATTATTATTATTATTATTATTATTATTATTATTATTATTATTATTATTATTATTACTAACCATGACATTCATTAACATGTGAAAGGCTAAACGCCTCAGCGCTTTTGAAACATGATGGATGTCAGCAGTTATTTGGGCTGATAACCTGTCTCTCCTCAAACAGCCCAAAGATGATTCAGAGGCAAACGGATCGGAACCGTCAACCCTGTCCTCTCCCGTGTCTGGAGGGGGTCACCACGGGGAGCCGGCCAGCAGAGAGACCACTGACACTGAAGCAGCAGGTCAGCCGCGTGCAGCCAGGCTCAGATGAATGTGCAGCGTACACCCCTCACACCCCTCACACCCCTCACACCCCTCACACCCCTCACACCCCTCACACCCCGCTCTTATCCATTCACAGAGGTGTTGCATTTTCCATGTGTGCTTGTGTGTATTAGGAGATGATATGGAGCATGAGCAAGACACGGTGCTCCAGCTGCAGGAGGTCATCGAGCAGCTGAGAAACGTCTTCCCCTCAGAACCGGGTGAGTTCACCTCGGCCGCGTGGATCTTTACCGCCGGTGCACTAAACGCTTCAGAGCCAGACGCTCCGCTCCTCCATCATCCACGAGGGAGTAAGAGATGGAGAGGAAAGCAAATACGCCCCGCTGTGTGTTGATTGCTGGGGCGGAGGGACGGGGCGATCACATGACAGGAAGGAGGAGTGAGTTAGAGACAGAAACAGTAGCACAGGGACAGGAGATCGTAAGTGTTTGCCTGTAAATGATCCTGACTACGCCCTTCTTCATGTACCCAAAACTATTAACGCCTCTTCTCTTCCCCTCTTCTTCTCTTTCCTTATTTCAGGCACCACATCGCACATCTAAGCCCGAGTGTGCCTCGAGGAGCAAAGTGAAAGGTGACCCGGAGGCGGCAGTACCCGCTCCATAAAGCTGCGGCCCGGCCACAACACACCAGGCCCGGCGACCGCCGCGACAGCTACGATACCCAGAGCTAACCCTCCACTGAAAGTAGTGCACTAAAAGCCTTTTCCATGCAATCTGCGACAGGCCCACGCTGATGTCTGTTTGGCCCGGGTTGTGCTTGACGAGGTCAGCGCCGCCGCCTGACGCCGCGTTTAACGAGCCAAAGGAAACTAACGTCGGCAGCCGATCAGGAGGAAACTAACGTTAAGGGGAGAGGCTCAGGCTTTACCAGTATCTGTGTCGTCGTTTGAACGTGTGAAGCTTCATGTCCGTCCACAGCACAAGTCCGAACTTTGAAAAAAGAAAATGCAAAAAGGAAGAAGTAGGACTATGCCCCTGTTTTGTCGGAATGCCTGTATCTTCTGTGTGTGTGTGTGTGCGTGTGTGTGTTTTTTTTTCTTCTTTCTTTCCTTGAAGGGTTTATCATGGCAGTTGTTTTTTGTTTTTGTAAAGGGAGCTGGTGCGTTGAAGTTCGTTGGCAGGGATTCGACAGCACCCACGACGAGCTCATTTACTTGTGTGAGGATGACACGTCATCACAGTCAAATCCATCATTTATTTACGACAGCCAAAGTGCCCGCCAGCACAACGCCTGTGTAGGCGCACACACTGCGCTCCACTAATCCTCTCTCACTGCTTGTCGATCTCATTGCTGGCTTTTGTCTACGCGCTCTGTTTCTAATGCACCAGACCCTCTTTGTGCACAGATGCCTCTCTGCATGATCGATACCATCTGAAAGTATAGACCACGTTTCTGTACACTTCCCAAAAACAAAACAAAACAAAAAAAAACCTGGAGATCCATTTGATCCGTCGTCATGTGGGATTCAGACAGGCTCTCCGTTTTGAGCCTGTTTGTGTTGTGACTGCAGTCGGGTTCTGGTTGAGGAAGTGTTTGCCGATAAACATCAGCATGCAAGAGTTTGGCTCTGGGATCTTGGTGTTTTCCTGCTGTGTGCAGACAAAGCCAAAGCACGGAGCTCCATGCTACGCGCTGCCATGCTGAGGCTTTCTCCCTCTCATCAAGGCCAATCCCAGACACTACAGGGGGGCTACGCTGCCCCCCCACCACCACCTCTGCACAGTCGCTCCGACTCCATCCGGAATAATCCCTCCTCTCATGTAGATTAAAAACATGATGCCAACTTAATTGCTTTTTAGCCTTACGAAAATGTGAGCGCTTGAAGTCATCACGTCAGGGTCATACGTTCTGTTCTGAACAGAGCACAGTCATTTAATGCCTTAAATCCAAAGTGAATTCATATACAGCATAAGTTAGTCTGTTTGTTTGTTTGTTTGTTGTGATGATACGTTCGGGTCATGGAGGTTTGGTCCAGAGTTGCGTTACTGCAGTAACACAATGTGGATCGTAGCGTGTCAGCATCCGCATGTTGGATCCTTGAACTAATTCAGGCTTATCCCAGTGAACCCGTTTAGACGGAGGATGCTCGGAGGGATGAAGGATCTGAGAGAGAAAACTAAAAAAAAAATCTATCTATTGCTCAAGGGCTGGTTAGTGAGATCCACTTTGATGTGCCTGCCACAGAAAGATCTCCAGGAGCAGGACAAAGGGTTCTCTGAAACCCAGACGCTCCGGCGGCTCCTCAGCCTCATTCACAAAGAAAAGCGAACAGTTTATCCTAAAACCCTGAAAACGAACACTCTCGCATGACTCCAGAAACATTGTTGTGTATGAAACTCATAACAGGCCTCACAGCGTGCGCTGACTTAAGATCAGACGCCATCGTCCTCAGCACTCGCCACCGGTTAAAGTTGCTAGGGAACTGTCCCCAAGGACGCAGTTCCACAGGCTGGAAAAGGTGCCATGCTGTTTTTAATGCAAATGCTAATCGCACCTTGCACCCCCCCCCCCCCCCCCCCCCCCCCCCCCCCCGCCCCCGCCCCCCCCCCCGCCCCCGTCATTACCTTTTGCCGACTCCGTCTCCGACGTTTGCATTGTTAAAGCTCCTCACAAGTCAGAACAAAGAGCAGCCGATCACTTTGTGGTAGAGAAGTCATGGAAGCCATGATGAGCCGTGTTTATTCATAAACTCGTATTTATTGGAATTCACACGGAGATGATCTGACGACGCCCTCACATACCTACTTACACATTCCTTTATGTTCACATTGTGACTCCGCATAGATCTGTATGACAACATGTGTTACTTTTATTTCTAAGAGGGCGTAGCAGGAAGTACACCACTGTGGGGTTTAATGGCAGTGAGTTACGATGAGGTCCATTCTGCCTTTACGTTTGAACACTATACACTCACCTAACCTCAAACATAGAGTCAAGTACACTAACAAATACAAACATATACACTCGCTCATACATTGAAGAACTGAGGTGTTGTTGTTTTTTTTATTTCTTTTAATCAACATTAATATACCTCATGAATCATTCAAGCCTTTTTTTTCTCCGTCGAATTCTTTTTGTTTTGGATTTGACGTTAACGCTCAGCACTCAAACCCGCGTTGCTGTCTTTTCTCTGGAGTTTCTAATCTGTACAAAAGGTTTTCTGAAGAATGGCTTTTTACTGTATTAACACGTGGGTTACCGGCTGCTTTCTACTCTTTGTGTACAGAAATAAAAAAAAACTTTGTATTTGGCAAACTCTCCGTCTGCCTGAGCTTTTTTTTTCGTGTGCTCACAGTTGAGAATTAAATCTAACTCTGTACGGTGACAAAAAACTGTTTTTTATATTTAATTTCCCAAGTATTGATATATGTATTTATATGTGGCAGAATTTATGTTTCCTGTTGAGAGTTGTGGCTTGGCTGTTTATCACTTCCTGTGCATCCATATTGTTTTTTTGTTTGTTTGTTTGTTTGTTTGTACTCTGATGAAGTGCCAGCGTTTCCTGTCTTATCACTCGTTCCCGTTGTTCCCGTTGTTCCCATTGTTCCCATTGTTCCCGTGGTTTGTTCGGCTTTGGGCACCGTGCAGCACTTGATTGGCATCTGACCTTCTTCCTGACCTTCTTCCTGCCCTTATCGCTCACTCATCTCCTGCTCGCCACATCATCTCTGCTTGTGCTTGTGGGCCCAGGATCATTGTCTTTATCTGTGGCTGCATTATCTGCTGCACCCTGCCCGTACGCGTCATCCACAACGCTCTCTATAGTTTCACCATCTAACGCCTTTCCCGTCGCTCTCCCACCATCTAGCTCTTTATTGCTCGTCTCCGCTTTTCCATCGGGGCTTTTCTCTGTTGCTTCATCCTCCACTCCCGCCGTCCCCGCAGGGACGGGTTTCTCTGAGCTCTCCTTCTCTTTCGCCTTTCTCTCCTCTGTCTTTTCATCTGCTTCTGCTTTTTCCTCTCTGGCTTCCTGTGCAAATTTGACATTCCTCGTCATTTCCGCTCTCTTGGCCTTGCTTCCACCAGGGCCCCACTTCTCCTGCGTCGCATCCCTGTAAGTCTTATTCTGCTGGGCGTGCATGGTGCGGATGCGCTCTCCCAGCTTTTTCAGTTCCTGACGGACAAAGGGTTTGAACTTTGGGTCCAGCTGGGCCACCCTCTCTAGGTCCTTCCGAGCTTCACCCTCGTTGCACAAAGCAGCGTGTGCCTGTGCCCGTTGGTACACTGCCTTCAAGTTACCTATGGAGTTCAAGAGGCGAAGACCAGAGAGTCAGCAAGGTCGGGAATGTCAGAATTGCCAGAAGGATGAAAATAGCTGCACTAACTGCAGAGAGACAGGAGACGAGAGCGTGAGGGACAGTTGGTATTAGAAGTAAATGAAGGGAAAAGAAACAAGTGAGAGGAGGATTTCACATCAGCCTCCACTATAAATAATTCACTCAGAGCAAAAAAAAGACAATCATTTGGTTTTTGACTGTGATGTCCATTGGTGGATGCTGTGGGAACAAGAGGGAGATTTCTCCATGTTGGGAATGTTTGGATTTTTTTTCTTCCCATTACAGAGAAGGATTAAAGGATGGCTGCAAAGGCTAGTGTTTGCTTACGGCCAGATATTTGTTCCCGCAACAGTTCTTCATATTTCTGAGCTAAGAAAACAAAAAAAGAGCATGTTTATATGGAACCCCAGACTCTGAGACCACTTTGATTCACCCCCAACATCAAAACTCCGAGACCACATTAACCCACTTCACCTTTATGCCTCCTCAGCAGCTCGGTGTTGAGCTCCACCACTTGCCCGTACTCTTTCAACTCCAGCAGGCACTGGCTGTGGTTGAGGGTCAACGGGAGACGCACTTTCTCCAGAGAATCCCAGTCCTCGCCCCGTTCATCCACCTGTCGAGCGCGCGGAGAGGACAAAGAGAGGGAGTTATTTTTTTTCTCTGCTCTTCAGTGAAAAAGAAAAAAACAGAATTCTCAAGCTAAATCCTTTTCCTTTGACTGTTTACAGACTCGTCCGATCAGTCATCACACCGAGTGAACTTGCCTTGACGTTGACGTCCGTCATCACAACAAAAGGTTTGACCTTATTTTCTTTTCTTTTTTTTTTTAGAAAATAATTAATTACTTCGAGTTTCTTTTTAACGTCACTTTTTACCCATTAAACGTACCTTATTTCGAAGGGCGTCCACGTAGTCGATGGCCTCGCTAAACTTCTCAGACGCCTCTTGGAAGTTGTTTTCTGTCATGAGGAACTTTCCCTCGTCCTGCAGCAGCATGACCAGTCGTAACATCTGCTGCCAGTCCTTCCCCTCCGTTTTATGGAGCGCGTTTGGACCGATCTCAGATGTTTCTTCTTTGTCGCCTTCTACCTCAGCCTGTCTAACCTTTACCGCACCTCCTTCTTCTTCCTTACCTTTCTCTTCCTCGACCTCATCTTCGCTCTCTTTGGTCACACTTTCACTATCTTCTCGTTCTCCTTTGTCTTCTCTCCGATGCTCCTCGCCGTGGTCCTCTTCCTCCTCTTCCCCAGACTTCTTCTCCTTTCTCTCCAGCATGTTCCAGTACTTCTCCTTCTCCTCCCAGTACTTCTCCTTCATGAGCTCTGACAGGGCCGTCAGCTCTCTCCTGACGAGGGAGGCCAGAGTGACGTCGAGCTGGGCCACCATGTGAAAGTCTCTCCGAGCCTCCTTTTCGTTCCAAACGGCAGCGTGGGCCTTGGCTCTCTTGTAGTAGCCCTTCACACAGTCTGACGTGCAGGTAAACACAGGAATAAGGAAATTAAATAAGGAAAAAGAAAAATTATTTATTGAAGTGTGCACGTGTGTGTTGTCAGTATTTGTATATCAGAATATCCAAAGCCTGACATCATAAGCAGAAGATACAAGAACATTTCAAGTTAAAATAGTCCTTCACTTTTTTTAAATGTGAACATTTAAAAAAAAACACTTTCATGTGAAAATGTTGAACTGAAACCTTAAAAGTAATTTGAGCAAATGAGTGAGCAAACATCTTATGCATACTCACTCTGTCAACACACACACACACACACACACGCACGCATGCATGCACACACGCACAGTGCAATGTCCCTGTTTTAGCGATGTAAATTCCTGTGCTTGGTTGACACTGGCTTTAAGGAATAAAACAGCGGTGGTGCATCGGCTGATTAGAACTGATAACCGACAACAGGGAGACGGATCGAAGTAGAATAATAGAAGAAGGAGACAGAAGTGGAAAAAGAGAGGAAATGAAGTTTGGGTGGGAAGGCTGGAAAAAAAGAGGAGTGATGGTGCTGTGGGTTTGAACAGCCACATAATCCTTGTGAAGAGACTGGAGCCTAAGAAACCTCTGCCCACCATCTCCCAGGCTCACTCACAGTCAAGTATATGCCCTTCACACACACACACACACACATACGTATATATAAAACTGTGGATTCAGGCTGAGGGACAGTGTAAAATAGTGGATGTCTCAGTGGATGGTGTCTCTGAGTGAGGGGCATAATTCATAAGGCTCTGAAGTGGAGGCTGTGCCAGCGTGTGAGCTCCTGGAGGATCCTGTGAGTAGCCATGGGGATGACAGTACAACTCCCCTGGCTATAAAACCTGCAGTAAAGGCAGCGTCAGCCCTGCAACACATCCACCTAACGCTCAGCTTCAGCACGCACCACAGTCACTGCAATAAACCCACCCCCAACATGTCGTATGACATTTTCAAATGATTAATTTTAACAGTGATGATATCTGCCATGTTGGATTCAGGCCTGTGTTTGACTCTCTGTTGAGCAGCGTCTCATCTTCCCTCTGCTTTGATCCACAAAGGATACAGGAAGAATCTGCCATTATTTTCTACCTCTAACTTTTCTTATCCAGCTCTGACAGGACGGTTTATGCTGTTATACTTGTTAATGCTAATTGCATTGATTACACGTGATGATTTATAAATATGTCATATATTAAATATGTCATCATATCATTTACCTGTGTGTTTCTCCAGCAGTTCCGTGGCGTGCTCGATAACCTCGTAATACTCCTCCAGCTCCAACATGCACTGGCAGTAGTTCAACTCCAGGGGGACAATCATTCGACCCAAGTTAACGTAGTCGGTGTCACCCGGCATCTCCTAAACCCACATGTGCACAGAGGAACAAGAACATGACGAGAGCTGTAATGTTGCTTGGCCTTTCCTGCACTTTTATCAATAATTCATGTGGATGCAGACGTTTGAATGCTTTCACACAGAAACACACACTGGTTGTGTGCACAGAGGCCAGATATCTGCGAGCCCCCGACATCAGTCTCCTGAATACGTCTGCCAAAACAAACAAATCACTCTCATGCACAAAATAATCCGGCATGCTCTCTGATAACAACATGGACAACGTGCTCTATCCTTACATCCCCCTCTCATCCCAGATCGTCCTCCATAACTCTCTCCCCCCGTTCCCTGCCAGCCCTCCCACTCCATTGCCGGTAATGAGGAACACAGTGAAGCAGAGCAAAACAGGAATCTCCCAAAGGAAACGAGTCGGGAGTTTCATGTTCCATAAACCTAAAATCCTGAGGAAAACTGAAAACCACATCCCTCCATGTGATCTTCCAGCATCCTTTGCTTACTCTGGACTGGACCGTTTTCAGAAGCAGCACCGCCTCTTTGTACTTGCTGGCAGCCTCGCTGAATCGCCTCTGCTTGACCAATGCATTGCCCTGCATGTGGAGGACTGGCACCGTCTGCAGCTTCTCATCCTTCTCCATCATCCACGACTCTCTGTGGTAGGACATGGGGTCTCCAACCTGGAAGCGGCAGGGGGGGGAGAGTACGAAAGAGCTAAAAAAGTCCAAACGAGTAATTTGAGTCAAATCACAACTTTAGTGCACAAGGTGTCCGTGCAAGTGTTAAAAAAATTAAGATTCAGGACCATGGGAGGTTCACAGCTGTCGGAAAGGGCAGTTACGCATAATTGGTTAGGAGAGCACACTTAGCTGGTGATAGTGGTGTGCTTTTACTAGGAATTTTGCATAATTTAACAGTGTTGTATTTTTACATTTTAGTCCTGCTACTGTGAGTACTCCTTCCACTGCTGAGCACTTGTCAGTTTATGCAGAGAAAAGAATTGTGAAAGGAGCTGAAATGCAGAAGCTGGTAATTGACTGCCACCACTGCGGGGCCTCCTGGAGAGTCTCAGGCTTGTTCTGGATAATATATCACTTCAAGGCTGATGTTTTTAGGACGAGAGGAACTTGAGTTTTAGTCATTTCTGCCAGTGAAATGTGCAGCACGCTGTGCAGAGGTGTCTACGACCTGGAGGAGGATTAGATGAATTGGTAAATGTCTTTTCATTTATTGGTATTCATTGTTTACAGATGCTGAAATAAGGGACAGGAAGTTGATTGTTTTACTCTTCTTATGCTTTTCAGTACCTCCGGAGTTTACCTGCAACAGCTCCATGACAAATATGAGCGGCTGAGGAGTTCTCATCAGCTCATCCAGCTCTGGAAAGCCAGTGGAGTGATAGTGGAACAGGTTGCCCATGCCACACATGTGTCTCTGTCCCTCTAGGGGGTCCTTCCCTTGAGCGATCAGCCTCATACCCTTGGACACAATCGGGTACAACCCCGTGTGCTGCAAAATGAGAATATCGACATTAAACTCGGGTCTGCGATAAGACGGAGAAGCATTTGATCATGCCAACCCCCTGGTGCTCCCAGCATGTGCAATCAATTCCCCGATAGAAACACAAGAACTACCCTCAGTTTTACTTTGTTTGTGTTCATAATAGTGAGCCTGTCGGAGGCTGCACAAAGATGATTTATGTGCATCATAACGAGGTGCAAAAGCTTCCCTTCCTCCCTCACCAGCACTCATCAGGGCCTCTTTCAGGGCCCTAATATCCAAGTGTGTATGTGGGTGTGTGAAGTTCAACTCACAACAGCATCACACCAGAACTCAGCCACCTCCCCAATCCTCATAGATGTCAGCAGGGTCTCCCACACTTCCATCTTGAACATCTTTCCGACAAAGATCTCGGCCGGCCTGCCCGCCAGGCGACTGTCATCGATGACAGTCCGCTCAAAGTCGTCCAGCATTGTCTGGAAGTGGAACACCAGCTAGGATGGGAGGGGCGGAGCAGGGGGACAAAATCATTAACAAATGATTTTGTTAAAAGTACATTTAAAAGACTTTGTTTTTTGGGAAGTCTGTGGACAATCCCAACACCGTTCATAGATTTTATCTTTATTCCATTTGCAATTTACTTGTTAAATTACATACAATGCAAAATCTTATAATAATATATAGATTTATATATATGTGCATAAATTACATTTAACTTACACAGTGCGCTGCTGTTGACAGTTAGGCTTAATGCATGGATTTGTTTTTCCCTTTTCTCATCATATGCAGTGTGGTCTTTTGATCTGAACCCTGTCACACTGTTTTTCCAAGACTTCCCACAGAAGAGCGATATGCCAGTTTAAATTACACGTTCCATCTGCATTACATCCATCTGAATTACAAATCCCTCGCATCGCCCTGACTGTAAAATTATGCTGGCTCCATGTACCCTCCTATTTATAGCTTGACAGATTGTGTATAATGGTCTGATAACAGTGTGAGCAACCGGGGATCACCTCACCAGGGAGTCAAAGCCTCCTCGCGCACACATATACACACAAACAGGTGAATGGAAATTTGTGCTGGGATTGTCATGGAAAGTGTTTGTCACAGTGTCCAGGCTCTGTGCCATATGGCTGGATGTGACTGGGGGTGGGGGGGCAAAGTCAGCGACCAGCAGATCAGTGGATGAGCAGAATCACAGACTGTGCCAAATACCATGTCGCAATTTGGTGGACCAAATGTTTGCTCTGCGTGTGAGAGAGAGCGATACAGCAAACATTTCCACACGTCATAAATATTCCAACAGGCTCTAATTGAAGTGGGCAATGCAAAACACTAAAACTAAAAATAGACCCTTTTTTTTTAACGTCACGTCTCAATAGTGTGAGGACTGACTCTCTTCAACAGCAGAATAATTTGGTTTATTTACAGGCGTATTATGGTTTTGACTACCTTTGTCCCTGGTGGGAAGTGAGGCAGTGGTCCTCTGCCTCCAGCCAGTATCTTCTTCCTCACCCCTGGATGGTTGAGAAGGTACGTCTCCTCCATCGCCCCTCTGCCTTGAACAGAACCACACAGAGCGTATATTTTTGGAGATTTCGTTTCCTCCTTGGGGTCTGTGTTCTCTGACTTTCTAATTAGCCCGTGGAGAGTGTCTTGGCTGGTTTGCTGCTCTCTGACAGATGGCAGGATTAGCCAGGGTTTGGAGGCGGCCACTTTAATCTGAGGAGCTAATCCTTGGCCTACCCCTGCGATTGGTGCAGCAATCCCCCACAAGTAGGAGCCAAAGAGGAGGGGATGACCACCGGCCACGTAATCATGTGGTAAAGATGACTCCAGAACAAGTAGAGATCATTCTAGAGGGAGTTAGTGAGTTATCTTTTGTGTAATGGTTGTTTAGTGATGTAACTGTCCAGAGAGCAGTAGAGTAACTTGGACAGAGGTTGGCAGGTTAGTGGACAGATGCCACTCTCCAGATACAGATATACTCCCACATGCAATAAAGGTCACAGTCCTTTTGATTCTTCTGTTTAATTGTAATTTATTCTTTATTCAGGTGACAAAAAGCAAAGCTATTTAGTTGAATTCGATTAACTTAAAAGGGGAAATCATGAACAGTCATGATAGCTACCCCTTTGACACAGGTCGAATACTTTCAGCTTCCAGTAGAATTCGATCAGCCTAAGAAAACACTTTTAATACAAAAAACATTTAGCTGTAATGTGCAGTATACAAAAAATGACAAACGTAGAAGAATGACACAGCATGTTATTTAGATGAAGACTAATCTGCTCCTTTTCGTTCTGTCAGTGTGTGGGTGTGCGTGGCTGAAGATGACATCAGGTTGCCCCCTGGTGGTCACTTCTCTATCAGAGAGTCCAGCTGTTCCTGCAGAGAGGCCAGCTGTTGGAGCAGAAAATAGAAGAGGTGATTGATGACTGACAGCCCCGCAGTGGAATTTGAAGGTAAGGGGATGATGACTATCATATATTTTAATATTCATTTGCTGCCTTCATTTGTTAATACAAACATTGACCTGATACAAAGGGTGTCTGCTACCAATAGCTGAAAAACACATAGTCCTTGGTTGGTGCTTACAAATAAGGTTCCACATGAATGAATATGTCCACTGTCCCTTAAAAAGAAGGGACAGTGGACACAGTGCCATCTCCTTACATGGTACTTGACATAAGAGGTAAAATCATGCAAATTGCTGAAAGCTCGCAGCGGGCACTCATCCTCCACATTTACAAACGTGTTCTTACCTGCTCCATCTCCTGCTCCTCCTGCTGAATAATCTCATCCAACAAGGCCTGGAAACGGTTCTGTGAGAGGAGAGAGACAAGCGGGATTTGTCTGAGTCGACGTGCTGAGCCTCATTAAATTCTGACGGCTTTAAATGTGTGTCTGCCTGGGCCGCTCGTGTCGCTATCTCCTCTCTGACAGAAAGGCCACTTGGAATGCCAGTCAGAGACAGCTGACCTTTTCTCTGCGACTGTGATAATAACGACTGGAGATGGCGCTTTGTCGGCCCCAAAACACCGGGCAATGAGAGCTCTAAATGGCAATGTAAAAAGGGCCATGTCTGCTTATAGTTCACTCGTTTTTAAGTCTCCACTAAAAATAAATTTTCAAGGCTTTAACAAGACAAAAACAAAATAATGACCTCCAACACTGTGTATAATAAGATGTTTTTCAATATCTTCACATCGCTGTTGGGAGACTCTATGCTACCTCCAATCTAATCTGCATATTCGTGTGTTTATGTTACTGTTCAGACGTGGTTTCTGAATGATGGGATGTGTTTGTGTGTGCGCGTGTGTGCGTGTTTGCACAGCTTACTTTGAGGGCCTGGTTTTCGACTTTCATGATGAGCTCCTCCTGCTGTTTCTTTCGGGCTCGAGTATCCTGAAGCTTGGCCCTGATGCTGTTGATCTGCACCTGATACTCCATAACTGCAGGAAAGAAGTTCACATGTTACTATCTAAAATAAAAATCGACATTTATGCCTCTGATCCTGTGCAGTGAAGACTTGAGAGAAAAATTCAGAGTCACACTGCATTCATAAAACAAGGAGGACAATATACTGTATGCACCTTCGCTTGCCGAACCACAAGGTTGCCTCCATTTTAGTTTGACAAATTGCAGTTAATGGGAACAACAAATCCATTTAAAAGGACATGAGCCAGCAGGCTGAGGCACTAAAAGACGCAACTAAATCAGTATGCTCCGAGCTTCACAGAGGACTCCCATTACATCCAGACAAAGCACAGTTGTCTAACAACAACCTGTGGCTCCATCACAATCAACTATTGTCCATAGAAATTGCAGACATCCTCTGCTTCCCCCCCAACTGGCTCTCATCTAATATTCGAACTCACGCAGGGAAGAGTGAGTGCAAAGCCATTTATCACAACTTTGCTGCCCGATACAAGCACAGCAAGACTCTGACACTGCAGGAGAGGTTTCGTTGAACTAAGGCAGTGGAGCTGACCAATAATGTTGCTTACTGACAGCGTACTCCACATATGTAGATAAGGGGGCATTGAGATGTCAGACTGGGCAGCTGTCTGAGCGACATGCTGGGCTACAACACATTTCAGATTGACAAGTTGAGAGGTGGAGGCGAGAGCTGTCAGTGAGTGCATCTCTGCGGGCAGGGGTGCAGCACTTGTATATGCATGAAAGTAGGTATTCACATTTTCGTGTGTGTGTGTGTGTCTGTGTGTGTGTGTGTATAGTTTCTGGCCTAGAAAACTCAGCTCTGATTAACACATCAGGTTATGGTGGATTTTGATGTCTGTTTTGACAAGTATCAGTGGAGTTCCTTTTTTGATGTTGAACTTTCTCCGATCAGTATAGATGCTCTAGAATCAGCAGGCCAAGATAAGGCTATAAATATAAACCTTATGAAAGCAAAAGACTGTTGTTAAGCTTAGTAAGTTGGCTGAAAGAACCATCATTCTCTCATTCTGATGAGTAAAGGGAAGTTGCGAGTGCGGCAGGAACAACTGCATAACTCCAATACTGCACTTACTTCATCCACCCACTGTAGCGCCCCACACAAACACACAGATAAGTAAATATGTATATAAATAACCACTTCCCACTCTGTGGGTAAAACACATACTTCTTAAGATAATTTATCTTATTTATATTAACAGAGTTCACCAGCTTTATAAGACTTTGGACTGAAAACAATTGATATGTTGACTGGAACATGGTAGAGGTAAAAAGTTATCACTGAGAAACTGCTTGTATTTTTTCTCCAAAAAAAGAGAAATAAAATTACATATGAGAGGTGATATGAAAATATTCCTCCATTAAGGACTTATTGTATTGTTATATAAAGATACTTTTGTTTCATATGTCAATGTGCTCTTCATATAGTCAACAGTAAAAAAACATACAAACTGATTATGTTTTCATTTTTCTTTTGTGATGTTTATATAAGCTCTGATGTCCTCTCACCTATCTGGCTGTTTCTGTCACTTTCATGCTGTGCAGAATCAGACTCGTTAAGTTTGTCTTGGAGCTGTCGGACAAGATCATCCTCGGTGTCCATGATATTCAGGTCCTCATCTTCGTGTCTGTCCACTTCGTCTTCCTCATCCTCACTGGAGCTGCTAATATCGTTGAAGATCTCCCTCAGTTCGTCATGCTGGGCTGGAAAGACGACGGAAACAGTGAGAATTTAAAACACCTGCTTTGGTTTGATGTAGGTCACAGGCACAATAGTCAGTCTAGCATAGAGGGACATGACATAAACCAGATAATATTGCAACAGACTGGAAAAACCCCGCATGCTTGCACTATTGTGAACTGCCTCTATCACACAGCAAAGAAAAACGTTGTCGTAAAGCAAAAGTCACAGAAGCCTGAATCAGTTACAGATTGTTCCTCCGTACATTCACGAAACACAAAGCAAATAAAAGGTTTTCAGCTGAAAACTGAAATGTCACATCATTTATGCATTCCATTATTGATGCAGTTGTAAGTGCATTACTAGGCATAGGTGCTAGGAAGGTCCTCTGGGAAATAACTAATGTTTGTAGTAGTGTGTGTAGTGGTTTATAGTAGTTTGATTCCTTAGTATAGAGTACTTAGAGTATTTTCTGAAAATGTGTTATATTTTTATTTGAACTCTTGTTATTGTGTAATTTTTTCATCTATTACATTTCTCTATTCGTCCACCAACCGCTGGGTTACTTTTATCTTGTTGCTGAGTCAGATTGTTATCCTTGCACTGAAAAGTACACAGCTCTTTTATCCACCTTGTTCTTAATGAATCAGTTTAATAATAAAAATGCATTTCTCCTACCTGAGGATCCAAGACCCATCTTGTGTCCTGAGGTACCAGGCGAGGAGTCCAGGTTTGCCAGGGAGCCGTGCTGGTCTGCTTCTTTAGACTCATCCTCTGCTATTATTTCCCAACCTGATCCTCATAGGTTAAGGTCAATAAACAAAGTGTAGACTCATCTCAAACTTCAGATTCCAACAGTAAAGCTTTCATTTTCCACAAACTCTTCTCTGAAGTAGACTTGAAGGGTAAAAACCAGATGAGACGCCTCGGGAACTCCCATAACTTTAACATTTATTAGCCTGTCAGGCGTAGCTCAGCTGCTGCATGCAAACTCAAAAACTATAATTAGAATCTAGCGTCACAGTGACCAACTAAGCAATGATAATGAACAGTCCACCTCAATTAACACACTGGTTGCAGACATTCACAGGAGCCCTGCTGTGCTCTTATTCTGTCAGGCAAGTTTAGATTTTCATTAGGGCATTAATAGCCTCCTTGCAAAGTGCATCGCTCTCACCAGGGAATTTGACAGAGTTATGCCGGGTGATCCAGCTGTGAGTTAAGATAGCTACTTGGGCTTTGGATCAACCTGTTCTGGATGTTATAATATAGTGATGTAATGTGAGTGAGGGTGTAGAAGTAGACGTGTAGAAGTACAAAATTCCTTTCCTGAAGCTGCAGCATTTACTCTGATACATAAATTCAACACCATTATTTTAAATTGATTATTTACAGTCTTATTGCTTGGACCGCGGAAGATAGACAAAAAGAAAATTTGTAGGTGTCTAAAAGGATACGGACACTGACGGCCTCTGCGTCTGTACTCAGCAATCGCTTTACCTCCTTCTCCACATCAGGAGATTCAATGTACTGCAAAGCAGAGAGAAAAATCAAGTTATTATTAGTGTTTGTTGCACCTCTCTTCTTTGGTTTCTATTTCAATCACACGCATACACATTGAAAGGTTGCAGCTGGCTGGACGCCAGGATGCACATTAGCGATTAAAAACAGAAGAGGCCAAATCAATATGGCTTGGCTTTGCAACTTCAGGTAGATTTATTCAAAAGACAAAGTAGAAGTGCACACGCACTTTCACTTTGATCAAAGCAATGGCGAGATTGCCTTTTTGCATTCCTTTAGGGCAAACTAAGATGGAAAAGCTTTATTTATATGTAAATCTTAGTTTTTTCCATTTTCACCACGGTGTCTGATTTATGAAATGTAAATGACATGTTGGCAGAGAGCCTTGGTATGAGATGGATCATCAGACAAGATGCTAAACAGATGGATAGGAAGGGGGGGCTCTATGAGGGAAATAGAAATGCAGAGACCTTTTTTTTCGCAGTCTTCCTAAATCTTCTCTTGCGTGTGTTCTTCAGAGGGCAGGTGACTGGAAAGCAAAACAAGAAGAGTAATGAAGTCGATACAGCTCAATCAGCTGTGGTGGGCAAACAATACTTCTTGAATTGCTGCTGTGTCAGTACGTCAGCATGATCAGCTTTAAAAGCAGTTGTGTGTGGATGTTTGTCTCCTTACTGCCATGGTTCCAAACGAATTTCTTGTCCTTGTCTTTATCCTTCTTCTTGCTCTTAGGGTCAGTGCCAGTTGGCTCCTCTAAAGGAGGGTAAAGGTCTCCATCTAGTGTACATACCAGCATCTAACACATGGAAACACATATCTTAAACTTAATATATCTTAATACCAGACCCGTCGCCAGACCTCAGTCTTAAGGGGGGCATATCAAATACATGGGAGGGCACCATTATTTCTAGCCATAATATTATACTTTATTCGCACAGCACTGAAAACACGTAACCATCACGTTAAACATAACCAACAGCAAAGATAAGCAATGTTATCCACTAAACACTTTATGCAACATTGATGTAACACCAGAACTGAAAAAGCATTTTAAAACAGTCAACAGAGGGATACGCGCGCGCGCACACACACACACACACACACACACTGTGTCAGTACAGCGGGAGACGCCGTTTCTCCGAGCTGAACCTCCTCATCAATGAATTCTTCCATTGGCACCTGAACCAGTGCGTCAGGTCCTTTTCAAAAGCGAGCTGGACCAGCTGGGCCTTTCTCCTGTGCATCGTACTCCGCCGGTGCTCCGAAAATACGCTTTTGAGCGTAGAAAAGGAGTTTTCACATGCTGCTGTTGAAGCTCCTAAAGTAAGGGCAAGGGTGTATGCTGTGACAACAGTGGGCATAGCCTGGAGTGCACAGTGGAATGTGCGAAGGATGTTGGCTATTGTCCATTTTCCATCTTCTGGGGGAACCGAGGTGTCAGTCATTTTCTTCAGCAGGAACTCACGGGCCACAGCATATTCACACTCAACCACATCAAGTCCAGCTAATTGCAGGAGAGGGGTTACCTTTGATGGGTCCAGGAAAAACACTTGTGTTATTTATATTGCAAAATAATGAAGCATTGTATATACATTATATTTTCTGCTTCACAATAAAAATGTTTGGTGGCACTTTACAATAGTAATAGTAATAATAATAATAATATTTGAAAACAAACAAACAAACCTTTGATGGGTCCAGGAAATTATTCTCGGCCTCTGGGTTCAAAGCAGCCAGTGAACCAATGAGCTCGCTGCTGCGCTCTCCAAAACGCGCATCCATCTCTCCTTGCACAGCATCAATAACACTGTAAAATAACCTCTTGAACTCGGTCTTTTCGTCTATGTCACCTTGTGGCTGCCCAATTGTTTCTTCAAGTGCAAACTCACTGAGGTTTTTGTTAACTGTGCGTCTTCTCTTGCTTGGACCTGGGCCGGTCATTGGCACAGCCTCGCTGGCCGTGGATGGAGGAGCGCGGAGATCCCACAGCGCTGAAAATTCATTTTCTGTGCACATTGTCTTCACGCAGTCAGAAGCGCTGTTCACAAGGGTCACCGCAGTGAACAAGTCCATATCTTCGGCTTGTAGTAGTCTGTTCGGTGGCTCGAAAAGTGACAACAGTTTCATAACAAGGTGCGCAATGAACAGAAAACTGCGCTGCGTAATGGCACGAAGCAGCCCAGTAGCCTCGACGCGCAATTATAAAACCAAATCAAGTTTTTTTTTATTTATTTATTTTTTTTAATGTGTGCCTCCAGTGGGGGGGCACACCCATTGCTATGGGCGGGCCAGGCCCCCTATGGCCCGCCCATAGCGACGGGTCCGCTTAATACCACAGTGCTGCTGTTTCTGGCAGAAATCATGTTTCATTTACACGCATCTTAATCATGAACACCAACAAACGTATTTGATCAAGATGTCATCCAATGCTGGATATGCTGATACCCAATTTAATAACACTGCTGGTTTACCTGGCAGACATCAGCAGTTTTGTAAAATGTCTTCTTGTCCACAGTTTTCAGAGACTCAATCATACAGGGCAAATCCACAAGTTTGCAGGCCAAAGGGACACGGTCTACTCTCACTATGCCGTGACGACCATCAGCTGCAAGTACAAGTAAAAATGTGATTACAATGTTGTTGTATTAATGTAATACACACTAATTTATCTGTTAAGATGAAAAATACAAACTATGTAGGAAGTAGGTAAAATGCATATTATTATTTGGTAGTAAAAATTACACTCTGTAAAAACTGAAACTTTTGTTTCATATAAATTTACATTTCACAATGTTAATAATTGATTTAAAATATATAACGTGATTATTAAAAGGAACACACCACCATTTTATGCTCTTTGCCCCTTTTCTAACTCCTTGGCAGTTAAGCAAGTGATTAAAATCATCCATAATGAATGGATTCTAACCCGTCCGCTTGTTTAACTACAGAGTGGTTGGAAAAAGGGCAAAAATCATAAAATGGTGATGCGTGAAGACAATTGTGATATCTCACTCAACCCCAGTAATATAGCAACTGATAAACCATCTTACGGTGCAACTCAATGGTCAGTCTGTCTTTCATGTTCATGCTGCTTGACTGGGCAATCCTTCTTACTGTTGAAGCATACTCCTGTAGAAGGAAAGAGATGAATACGTGTTATTTTTAGCCACCAATCACAATTAATTTCATAGAAATAGTCAGCTTCAGAGTGTGCAAGTCTCACCATGGGAAGCCTCAGGATAAACTGGCTCTCAAGTTCATAAGGAGCATCCTCCTTACTTTTGGAGCCAACCTTCCCAACTAGAACCAAAACACATCACCATGAACAAAGTGGTACAATCATTTACTTGTTGCCTAATTTGTATTAATGTAACTACAATGTACAAAATCCACTAGAAACAAATTGAGAAGGAAATCAAACAACTATACTGTCTAATCTATATTCTTCCTAGTATTAAAAAACACTCTGTCAACGCTGAACTTACATAATAGAATGTGGTAACCCTGTTATTCAGAAATCATATGTTATAATGTTAGCTGTGTCACATTTATTACGGTTTAATGAAACATTAAAGCTAAGATAGCATAGTCATGGTGAACTAGTTATAATATTGCAGATAGCCCTTGCAAACCCCAGCAAGACTAAAAATATAGACATGGTGGTTTACAAACAACTGCCCGTTATTCCGTTATGTTACTTCTAATATCAGTTCATTTCACCACAATCGCATCAACAGTGGCAATACGTTTACAAAACAAGAGGGCTAACACCTATTAGCTTAGCAGTTAGGGTACAATAATGGCATGAGATTTACACGTACCTTTTATTTTAGACGTCATCTTGGTTGGGTTCAAGTAATGAAATAAAACAAAAACAAAACAGTAAATATTACGATTAGATTTATAATCCAACGGTTTAGCTAACAAGGTACTAGACTAGCACATACGCGACCGACACTAGTGGTTCCTGTGTTGAGACGTGCTGCATTCAAAGACCCCTCGGTACGTTTGGGAGTAATTCATACAGCCAGGAACCACCTTTCATCGTACTTCTAAAAATGAAATAGCACCCACAAGCATTTTATATAAAATTGTAATTGTTTAAAAAATCTATATCTTTATTTGCACTTTGGCCTCACTAATTAAGGATTTACCTCACTTGGTGTGAAATTACTCTCAATGAGGAATGATTCCCGATAAACTAAAACGTCACATTAATTCCGAGGTTTTTCTGTATCGCGAGAATTTTAACAGTAACGAGACTAAAAAAAGACAACTAGATGGAAATATAAAATTACATTTGTGGCAAAAAAAAATTTCCGTAGCTCTTTTGTTTAGTTGCAGTGTTGCGATACGTTACACAACATTATAAATATATTTTAAATATTAATGTTAAGACATTACCATAACAAAATAATCTGGGAAAAATCCTATTTTTTTACATTATTTACGAAATCAGTTTATTCATCATTAAACTGTTATTTTGGAGTCAACTCGATCAGTATGTAACTAATAATTCATATAACATATATATGAATTATTAGTTAGTGATGATCAGCTATAGCTGATCGTCTCACTTCCTGTCCTGGACGATGAAAAACATACAGATTTCACAATAAAAGCAGTTTGTTAGAACTAGTATCATTTCTTGCGGAAATTCACAATGAATAAACAAAAAAGCTATGTATTTATTCATGCAACATATGTCTCAATCATAATCAACTCTTTTAGTTTCATTTTTATGTATAAGGGGTGAGTTAAAGTAACAACATCTTGCGACGGTACTTTTATATCGAAATAAACACTGTGCGCTTTCTGGAACATGTAGTTTCACTTCCGGGCCGGATTCGATATCACTTGCTGTCGTCTTTTTGCTGTTTGCTCTCCCAACCAGTCCGTGGATAACATTTGAGCAAAGGCTGTTGTTATTATCGTTATTATTACAGCATTTGACCGCCGACCAGCCGGAAATGTTGTTCAGAGTGACTGTCAGCGGTGCCCGGAGGGCGACGAGGACGCTGTGGCTGCTGCTGCTAGTGAGCCTGTCAGTGGGCATCTGTGTGTGCCGAGCTTCATCACCTGAGGAGGAGAACAGTGCCATGGAGAACATCGTCACGGAGAAGAAGGCTGAGGAGAGCCACAGACAGGACAGCGCAGACCTGCTCATCTTCATCCTGCTCCTCACCCTCACCATCCTGACAATATGGTTGTTCAAACACCGGCGGTTCAGGTTCCTGCACGAAACCGGGCTGGCGATGATATATGGTGAGCGACAGAGAGACAGAGTTGTTTAGTATATGGATGGGTACGTTTGACACGACTGCGTTTTATAACTATAAGATAGATCACACTTTAGCATACGTAGGGAAAATGCTTGAGGCCAATGACTGAAATTACACAAACGCCCCCCTCTCACTGCTCGGTCATGAAAATGACATCCAAGCAGCTGTGCTTTGTGGGCCCCTGGAGAGAAGTACTGTAGCATGAAAGAAAAGAACGGCCTGACATTTTCACTTCACCATACTGTGGCCTGGTTAGACCAATTACGAATGTGTGTTGAATGGATGTAATTCCGAGTAGCCGGTGCAATAGGTGGTGTGGAGTTGTTCCTCCTTTTATCCAGACAACAACAGGAGCCATTACTGGACCTGGCAACACAAACCGCACTCACTATTGGTGGAAAGTAAAACAGCACATATACTAAAACACTTTATTCTGGAATTATTTTTGAACTACTTAGTATTTCATGATAACTGTATTTGGAAGAGGGTTTCTAAAGCCACTAAGCACAATGAAAATTACCGCTACAAAATTGCTACCTTTACCAGCCACATTTAAGTTATGTACACATTTACTGATTCTGTAATCCTGTAATTTAATTGACATTATAATGGACAATTCTGCATGTGGATAATGTTTAAGTTTTGGACTCAAGTTATAGTTTGATGTTAATACTTTTGTAAATCCTAATGTAAACTCTGACATCTTCTTCACTGGTTGGTTTGGTTGCGCCCTCAAGGATGTCATCTCATCTGTTTTCCACCCTTTTCCCCAGGCTTACTTGTCGGCGTTGTCTTACGCTATGGCATCCATGTTCCTCGGGACATTAGCAACGTCACGCTGAGTTGCCACGTTAATGCCAGCCCTGCCACTCTGCTGGTCAATGTCAGTGGCAGATTCTATGAGTACACTCTGAAAGGGGAGATTAGTGCCAACGAAGTGAATGACGTGCAAGATAATGAGATGCTGCGAAAGGTATGATCATATTGTTGTCTTGTAGAGATTTGACTTTACCAAAAGGGTCTTTAGTCATCGGTCATTGATCAATAGCACATAAAGATGTGTTTTAATCCAGTGCTGTTCCTAACTCATACCTATAAATGATATTGGCAGTTACGTTTAATGTGATATTTAAAAGTTGTCCTACTTAACTGTTTTGTCATTTGTATAACAACCTTTCTGTGACTTTCAGGAAATTCATTCTTTTATGATGAATTTATTTTAGTTATCCAATATTGCAACAGCTGAACGTTATGAATTCAAATAACTTTGTCTTGTAAGTCAGTGTGTTTCAATCCTTGTCTTTGTGATTGAGAACTGTAATATGATATTATTGTGTAACTATAAGATGTGGTCATCTTTTCTGTGTGACTCAGGTGACCTTTGACCCTGAAGTGTTCTTCAATATTCTGCTGCCACCTATCATCTTCCATGCTGGCTACAGTTTGAAAAGGGTATAAAGTTCAATCAGTCCTTCTGCTGCTTCATTAAAAATAAATGTTCATGAATTGCAAAGTGAATAATTTTAAGACTCATTTGACGTCCGGGTCGTTAATGAAACAAAGTGTTAAAATCCATGTATTCCTTCTCATCTATAAAGGAAGATAATGTAGCTGATGCATTTTGTGAAAATAAATCACTTAAATTAGAGACAGTAGGTAGGACAGTATTAATGTGTTAAATTGTTTTGTGTTTTAGAGACACTTTTTCCGTAACATGGGATCCATCCTGGCTTATGCCTTTCTGGGAACAGTCATTTCCTGTTTTGTTATCGGGTACGTTTTTTCATTTGTTGACAATGAAACACAAAGGCAAAGATCCTTTTGAATTCACAAATGATGTGAACATGATGTTATGCTGCTCCACCAACAGGTTGCTGATGTACGGCTGTGTGACGCTAATGAAGCAGGTCGGACAGCTGGGTGGAGACTTCTTCTTCACTGATTGTCTTTTCTTTGGAGCCATTGTCTCTGCCACAGACCCTGGTACGTGTAGAGATTGTCAGAATTCAAAGTTTCTACCTCCTTACATGTTCCTGCTAAATACGATTTGGATCCACTGAAAGCTTGTAGGACACTGTTTCAATTCATACGCCAAACCATTTCATCATAAATATGTGGAAGAATTCATCATGTTAATTTGTGTTTCTCTGTGTTTCGTAGTGACAGTCCTGGCTATTTTCAACGAGCTGCAGGTAGATGTGGATCTGTATGCTTTGTTGTTTGGAGAGAGTGTGCTAAACGATGCTGTTGCTGTGGTTCTCTCCTCGTAAGTCATCTGCCTCTTAAACATTACGCACAATTGTTGAGTCTGCATCTGTCTCAAACTTTCATGTGTGCCGCTACTGCTGATAAGCTGCTGCTGGTTTCTTGACAGAAATAATAAAAGTAGGAGTCGTGCATTCTTTTATATCTATTAACTAGCGATCTTCAACTGACCCAATAACAGATGCTCGTTAATGTGATGCTAAACCTGAAGTGCATGAGCTAACGCTTAACCCTTTCCCTGCTCTACATGGAACTGTGTCCACAGAATTATAAAATATAATGGCAGGAACAGCGGATGGGCCGGTCCCTGTGGAGAGACTCTGACCAGCCCGTTGAACGGGTGTACTAAGTAGGGCATGGGATTGTGTGCCTTTGCGGTATCTTGGGACTAACATGACAAATCACAGGCCATTTGTTTCTCTATGCATTATTCTACTAGTGATGCAAAACATTTCATTATTTATTCATTCATCATTGCTTTTTTTGGTTGACTATTTAAATTATTATTACTTTGTATAAATTATTATATATACAAAGGTCAAAGAAAGGGCATACATCCAGGAGTGCTTACAAACAAAATGCCTGGTGATTTGTTATGTGAGTGTGGGGCTGGTAATGGAGAGGGTGGATGGGACTGCTTTCAGACTTGGTTCAAGTGGTATTTAAAACTCTTATTTTATTGAGGTATTCCAATTTAATTTTTATATTCTGGGCTGCCTCAATAAAAATATTTAACACATCAATTTAAAAAAAAATTCCTTTTCATAATGACAACTACGCTGCAGTTATTGGCATATTTCAGTGTTGATACTCGGCAACCATGTTGGTGCATTAGATGGCAATCTCCGAAATCCGAAACCCTGCTATAACATGCATAGCTGCTGCGACACAGATAGTGGTTTAACAAGTCACTGATTACTGGGTCTTTTTGGTCTATGCGATTTTGAAAGCAGACTGTTTATTTTTAACTAAATTCTCTCAGAGGAAGGAAAAGTCTTTGTGGTCCCTTTTTCTTCCTGTACCAGAGCATGGGTTTCCCCTTTGTCTATGATGAAAAAATGAAGTAGCGTGTGATGATGTCCACTGTTAGTCAAAAACTCTAATTGTTGGTTATTACCATTGACAAAGTACGGTAAAACCAAACCTGTGCCACTACATTTAGTATTTTTTAAATATCTCTTGTTGCATTTTTTGCTCAGGTTGAGAAATGTATCCTCACTGGAAACTTTCCTGTGTATACATAGGATAAAATGTGCACCACATATCCATAATCCCTAAGGCACTATCACTTCATTTGACTGTTGAGAAAATGAACTTTGTGATAACTTTGAGTGTAAACACTGAAATATGAAAGCATTTATTCTAACCCTATGACGTTTACATTACTCTCTTATCTATGGTCTCCTACTTTACAGTGAGAGCTTTCTTTTCTGTGCAAGCCTCTTTAGCAATGCAGCAGATCTTTCAGATGTGTATCACATAAAAGAAGACCCGGTTTATTCAGGTTGTAGCACTTTGCATAAAAAATGTTATTTATTTCATTATTTTCTGTTATGTCAGGTCTATAGTTGCGTACCAGCCAGAAGGAGACAACAGTCACACATTTGAGGTCATGGCGATGCTGAAATCTTTTGGGATTTTCCTTGGTGTCTTCAGTGGCTCTTTTGCCCTTGGAGTGGCCACTGGAGTTGTCACTGCTCTCATATCCTTTTTTTTGTGTTATCACTTATTTCTACAGGAAACTGAAATTTCTAATTATTTTAATAATAGGATACGTCCTACTGTGTCATGTAGCAGTTTATAAAGCAAGTTAAGAATTTAGTTGCTGTCTGATAATTATCTTTGTACAAAACATGTTACAAACATTGATAATAAAAAACAGTTTAATTATATGATTGGAGAAACAGCAAAGAAAAGAGAAAAGTTGTGACTATATTTTAAAATACAGACAAATGGTCCGTTAGATGCTTTCACTTAATTTATCCTTGACAAAACAGACAGGGTTTTCACTGAAAAGATTATCTACACACTTTGGCAGATGATTTTGTTTTCCATTATTTCATATCGAAAACGTTTTTTCTTAAATGTTCCGACGGAATCGTGTTTTCACCTTGTAGCGTTTGTGTGCCTTGTTAAACTCCTTGACTGTTGTTTGCACGTAACTAAGTTCACCAAGCTGAGGGATTTCCAGCTGCTGGAGACAGCTCTGTTCTTCCTCATGTCATGGAGCACATTCCTGTTGGCTGAGGCATGTGGCTTTACAGGTAACACACACACACAAATTACACACAGGGACACATTTGGAAAAATTGTATTTCAACTGGAGAACTTGTGGTCGCCCTCATCTTGCAAAACCAATAAGGTTCTCTTGAGAGCAAATTAAAATTCAAACTTTGTTGTCAGTGTCATATGTTGATAGTACTCTGTTCCCGTTATAGTTTTTTCTTATGTGTTGCAGGTGTGGTTGCTGTGCTGTTCTGTGGAATCACTCAGGCCCACTATACCTTCAACAACCTGTCCCCCGACTCCCAGGACAGGACCAAACAGGTCAGACCAGGACTTCCTCAACACCACAGCTCATTCAGTTTCAGCATTTGTTGAGTATTTAGTTG
The DNA here is from genome assembly GCA_016785345.1 of Trinectes maculatus. Taxonomy (NCBI): domain Eukaryota; kingdom Metazoa; phylum Chordata; class Actinopteri; order Pleuronectiformes; family Achiridae; genus Trinectes; species Trinectes maculatus. Next base: position 1,028,309 of record JAFBJQ010001187.1, read on the forward strand.
TGACTGTCCATTTTATTTTTAAAGTTGTAAAAAAGTGATAAGAATGTTTACGAGCTTTATGATTTCACGATTTTATATTTTTCCTTTCAAAGCTTTTGAATGACTATAATGGTCCTTACATAAATAGTTTTTATTTTTATTACTTGTATTGAAATAGTGTTTCCTGGTTACTTAAATGTGAATCTTTCTGGTAAAGTCATACATCCACTAAGGCTGCTCTTATCTAAAGCAGTTGTTGTCTTTTCCTCTTGTGTTGCAGCTGTTTGAACTTCTAAACTTCCTGGCAGAGAACTTCATTTTCTCCTACATGGGTCTGACCCTGTTCACCTTCCAGAGCCACGTGTTTAATCCAATGTTCATTGTTGGAGCTTTCGTATCTTTTGCGTTTGAAACAACAGTAGCTTGTGCACACAAAGCCTTGTGAGTCTCTGCACAGCATTTTCACTCAAGCTGCTTTAAGAAGTGCACAGTGCAAAAGTATGGATCTTTTCCTGGCATTGTCAAGAGAGGCTGTGTTTGAGAATGCACATGTCCACAAACTTTGCAGGCTTTTTCCAGAGTTCATGTCGGAAACAGATTCACGTTTTCTACAAAATTTTAATGCTAAAGCAAAAAATTGTCTACAATATTTCAGACAAACAATAACATGCAAATGTTAATTGATGTGTAGGGTCAGTAGATAGGCTTAGCACAGCTATAGGAATTTTGTTTTGTTGTTGTCGTCGTTCACTCCTTAACCTCTTTCCGCCTAGCTGGCAGTGTTTCTGGGAAGAGCTGCTAACATCTACCCTCTGTCGTTCCTTCTTAATCTGGGACGACGCAACAAAATCCGATCCAATTTCCAGCACATGATGATGTTTGCGGGTTGGTGGTATACAGATACTTGGCTACATTTTTCATGTGCAGAATAACCTCTGTAGAATGAGATCTAGTAATCAATCTATTCTCTATAGCCTGAGGATGCTGACATTTTCTAGTTTCTTGCAACCAGCTCTCAGTAGATTGAAAGATAAACAGAGATCAGCTGAATTGTCATATGAAGCAACGTGCATGCTTTGTGTATTGATAACGCTGTCTGTGCTGTGCTCCTAAGGACTACGAGGTGCAATGACCTTTGCCCTGTCCATCAGGGACACAGCAACATATGCCCGTCAGATGATGTTTTCCACCACTCTGCTTGTGGTCTTCTTCACTGTTTGGATTTGTGGAGGTGGCACCACCCAGATGTTGTCCTGCCAGCGCATACGGTACAGCTCTCCTCATCCCATACATCTTTCCCTGTGCCAACCTAGATTTGCAATTAGCATTTGCGTCAGGATCAAGAAAACTGCAGTTCAGTACAGCCTTTCGTCCTACTTTGGTTAATGCTTCAGGCTATTTACATTCAGTACACCTACATTCACCTACATTCAACTCTGCTGCTCAGAAACAGGGGAAGCACGCTAACAGCATGTCAACATGAGTAACTGAAACCGATTTACATTTGTTTCCTTATTTTCACAGCGTGGGAGTGGACTCTGATCAAGATAACTCTGTGAGTCAGTCCCTCATGAAAACCTGATAAAATAAACTTTGAATGTTACGTAGTACGCCTACAAAAAAAACATGACCTGTTTTCTTTCCTCATTAGATGAGTATCGCTGAAGGATCGGAGAGGAGAAGCACCAAACAAGAAAGTGCTTGGCTTTTCAGAATTTGGTACAACTTTGACCACAAGTATCCTTTGATGAAATTACTTTTTTAATAAGTTGTCCTTTTTGTCACATGAAAGTCACATAAGTGCCAACCTCCAAAGAATGCCTTACCATTGATGCCAAATTAAATTAAATTAAAAATAAATATACAATAGAAATGATTAGGATAATGAAAGCACGCAGAAAAATACATTATCAAAAATCATTACAACTGTAGCATAAAGAACAGAACACTAAAACAACAACAAAAAGTAAAGATGTAAAAATTACATGCTAATATGAATATTTTAGCAGTAGACATTGCCATTACAGAATATTTTCCTCTCAGTACATTTCTCAAACTACAACTTTATTCAAAGTCAGTAAATTTGTGTTTGCTTAACCAGAGCTAATATATTACAGTTTTTACCCCAGGCAAGTGTTAGTGTAGTTGACAGTGTTAGACAGTAGAGGGAGTGCCTTGTATAATCTTGAAGATTAATGATCTCTTTTGTTGGGTATGCAATATCAGGGTCGCTATATTGATCTTATTTTTATGTAAATTACCGAACGTGTTCAGATTTGTCTGTTGTGTCTTTTTTAATTAAAGAAACATGACAGATGTTCCTCATATGTGGGGGTTGGTCTCTGTTGGTTGTGTGTACAATATACAGTCTCTCATTGCATGTTTTCTTCGTACATTGTCCTTAACTCAAGCCCCCCTCTGCAGCTACCTGAAGCCCATCCTGACTCATAGCGGCCCCCCACTTACAGCCACGCTGCCTCCCTGCTGTGGCCCCCTCGCCCGCTTCCTCACCAGCCCTCAGGCTTATGAGGTCAGACACTGGTTTATACATAAGCTATTTTTGACCAACTGAAAAAAAGGTCTTTTAATACCTCTTCAGGCACAGAGGCTCAGCTTTGAATCTTTTATTAGGAAAAACGTTATCTTATTTAGCGCCTCAGGAGGAACATAGTCACATCCTCATTGTTATTTTTTGTGTCTGTGAATTGGATGGATTTTGGATTTGATGGATTTGTCATCGTTCCTCTTCCCTTAGAATGAAGGCGAGTTGAAGGATGATGACTCTGACCTCATCCTGACAGATGGCGATATCAACCTGACTTATGGTGACATTACGGTCAGTACAGATGCCTCAGGTGCCCACACCAGTGGTGGTCCAGGTTTTGCTGGTGCCACCTCTGATGACTTGGACAGAGAGTTAACATATGGAGATCATGAGCTGATAATGAGGGGCACACGCCTGGTGCTGCCCATGGATGACTCAGAACCACCCTTCACAGACCCCCCCCACCGCCTGCGAATGTAAAGAGATTCAGACCCAGACGACCGTCCAACTCATGCTGACCCAGGCAATCGAACAAATGACGAGTACCTGTCCTCTCCTTTCATTCTCCTACTGATATCTCTTTTGCTCCGGCACTTTTCGTCATTCCTCTCGCTTTTGCCCTATGCGTTTCCTTGCAGCTACATTTTCCCTCTTTCTCTGGTGGCAAATCACTGCCTCTACCTCATTCACATCCTGCTGGTTTCTACACCTGTCTGGCATCTGCCAAAACTGTAATATAGTCCTATTTATTTGCAGGGGTTTTTTTGGCATTCATTTGAAAGTCAATATCTTTGAGTTTAGCTTAAATTTGTGTGCCAGTTCCCAAACTGTAGCATTGCACAGAGGTCCAGCAGCATGTGTTGAAATGCAAGTACCAACCACTATCTTAATTTGTTGACGTACAGTATAGCATAAGAACACATATGCATGCTGAGGATGCTCGTTGTTTTTGTGGTATGTGAGGCTGAGGTCTTTTGTGTTTTGGGTCTGACCTTGAATGTTGCTGCCTTCTCTCTGTGCATCAGAGACATGCTGACCCAGTGGACAACTTAACTGTACATCTGGTTACAATCAAGTGCCTGGGAGTTGTAGTTTTAAGCCTGGCGACCCATACTGGATCAGCTCTGAAAAGCAGAGCTGGTCGAGAATGGGCAGTCATGCTGTGGTAGATTTCCTTTGTAAAAAAAAAAAAAAGGTAGCAATATATAAGCGAGTGTGTGGGCTGTCAGTGTGTGCTCTTTGCCTGTAAATAATGTGTAACATTGTAATGCCACAGATGCATTGTAACCTGGCAGTGAAAGTTGTGGATCTCTCCCAGTGACCTTTGACTGTGAGATAGTGTGTGACTTTAGACCTTATTTTAGAAGCTGATGTGGCTCATGACTGAATGAAGGGCTGTTGTTCTGAAAACGAGATCCAAATGAAGAAAGCTTCGTGCCATCTTTGTCCTGCATTTTGACTTTTTGTGAAAACCAAATGCAGTCGACTTTCAAGTGTTTTGTATTCTTTTTGCAACAGAGCTTAAGTATTTTCAGCTGGATCACATTTTTCATAAAGATTTAGCTTTGTGCAAACATTTTTCACAATCCTTGCATTGTTGCTTCGAAAACGGATTTCCTCATTAAAACCTGACAAACATGGGTAGATACATGAATTTCACACTAAAGGAACTCTGTTATTGGTAAGAAGCACAGGTAGTTTGTGTGTATTAGTTTTGCAAATCAGAGACTGGATTGTCTCTCCAACTAATTTTATTACTTCAATTATTATTTTTCATTGATTAATCTGATAGTGGTATTTGTTGTTGTTTTTTTTTATTATTGATCAGTTGAACAAGAATAAGGTTCATTTGTAATTATATAAGACTAAAAAATAACAAGTCTTTTCATTTTAGGAGCTGGATACAGTGAATTATTTCAGATTTTTATGGGTACTGAGGTGATTAATCATTAGGACGATTACAAGAGTAGATCAAAAATAGTGTTTACATGTTGCATTTTTCTCTCTGCTGTTGGTTAGCATTAAAATCTTGAAAGTTGAACAAGCTTTTTAGTAGCATTAACATACATCAAGTCATAAAATCATTTACCGGTACTTTAAAAAGGGTTATTGTTACATTTAGCTTATAGTCTTATGTCAGTCTGTCGTACACTGTTGGGGACTATATTAGTGGAGAATTGAAGGTTGTGTTGTCTCCTCTGGGTGTGGAGTCTAGCAGCTATTATTGGGGCTTTACAGGAAGCGTTGATAGGATGTCGCTGTGGCAACACTGTGTTGATGTGAACAGAAGCCAGTAAACACTCAGCAACTTCGTTGAACGCAACGGTTTTGAGGTTTGCCCTCTTGGTTAGCTGAAAGAATGAAAAAAAAGCATATGGTGCACATGTAGGTGGTAGAAAAAAATGAGGACAAACTAAATGCATGAGGGTGAGGTTAAAGAAAAAAAGATGAAAGAGAAATGGAGACAAAAAGTTTGGCCTGTGTTTGTGGGATAGTTTGTATCTTGGGGATGATACAAAGGTGGAAGGAAGAGCTGGCCTCCTTCCACAGTTATCTTCTGCTGTGCAGGAACCTCTTATTGAAAGTGTTGACTTTTTTTAATCAGGCATGCCTCTTTACATCATATTATACAGCAAATGATTTATTCTTACCATTACTTTTTATTTGTGTTATTATTGAATTTTATTTTGTAGAAGGGAAATTATGTTAAAAAAATTTGCACTCATCCTTTGCGATTGTCTTTCTGTCTTATTGCTATGTGTGTTTTACGTAAAAGCTGTTTTTTTTTAAATATTTACCACATGTTTTGGAAGGTTGTGGAAAAATTAGCAATGTCATGTCATCAGGAATGGTGATGTTATATTTACTTTGTAAAGATTTATTTCCAAACCGCAGTGGCAGACCTTTCATACTGTTGTCCCATCATCACACTTAGCAGGTACTTTGTATGTATGTTTGCGATGAAATGCTCTTTAAATGCTGTTGTCATGTCTTCTGCAGAGCATGAATCGTTCATCCTCCTCAGATGGTGGATTCTGGGAAAAAAAAATAGAACAATATGTAATCAGAACTGTGTGCCACTGTTCTTGAGATAATATTTAAAAAATGTGAAATCCGCAAAAGCTCCTGTAGGTTTGGCATTTGCCTCCTGCTCTGCCATTGTTTTTTTCTCTCTGTTCTCTGAATGGTGACTTGTGATAGGCTTTGACCAGTGGAAATCTTGTCTGAAGTAGCTGACCAAAGAGGCCTGCTGTGCTCTGTGTTTTCAGACAGTCCACTCTATCTTTATACTGCAAATTCTCTCTCTCTCTCTCTCTCTCTCTGTGTGTATGTGTGTGTCTGTGTGTGAGGAACTGTGAGACGTTGCGTTCTCTCTTTTTCTCCGTGTTGCAGGTACTGACTGTTTACATCTGTATAAATATACTCTCACCTGGTCATGTGCGTGCAAAGGTCAATAAAAAAAAAGAAGCCTGTGCTTTTGATTATAGTCCTTGTTGTAATCGCTTCATCATTTACCTTGACCTCTTCTTTATTTTATCTTTGTAGGGGTGAGGGGGGTGGGGGGTGAGCATGGTGGTTCCTGACCTAGAAAAACAATATTTTAACAGCAGGAAATTATAATTATGAAGGTGAAAACCATTGTGAAAATATCAGACATGCTCCACAGATTCATGTAAATGTTTTCTGACCAAAAGTGTAAACTGCAAAAAAAAAAATCTTTTTTGAGCAATCAATAGAAAACATAGAACTAACGTGATGCCTCAATCACTTGTTCTTGCCAGTGTGTGCAGTAAAACATCACCAGAGCAGACTCTCATCAACACAGCGTGGTTGATGTTTGATTATTAAACAAACTGAGCCATCCAGTGTTTATTGTAATGTAATGGGGTGAGCAGTTGAGAGCTCATTTATAAATCGGTACATGTTCAGTTCAAAGTAGGAGAGCACTTCTGCTGCAGGAAAAATGGCTTGTTGTTTGACTAACCCTTTAACCCAACAACATGACCTTATGACCCCCACACCACTCTTCCCTCACTGTGCTCACAGCCTCACCTATACCTCAGGCCGAGAGTACCATGTTGATCTATGATGGAGACACTTTGGCTCCGGTTCAAACACTCATGCAAATGGCTGTTCAGTGTCAGTGACACACGTTCTATTCCAGCTGGCAGCTGCGTTGCATAACAGGAACACGTTTTAGCCATTTAATCACGGATTTGTAATGGTCTGGGTTTCAGGGTTAAGTCTAAGTGTTTACCTTGGGTGAAGAATGACTCATCTTGATGTAATTCCACCAGTTCTTACCAAAGAAGGAGACAAAGTAGGGCCAATACAGAAGTATGAGAAAAAAAACAAAACAAGGGATTACATACTTTATGAAGATCCCCAATATTAAAACGGTTCCTGTAATTAATTTAACATGACCAGTGGTTAATCTACTGCAGACCTGTGCACAAAATGGTACAATAAAAAAAAATATAGTGCTTGTTAATGTTACTAAAAGAAAGTTCCTTTACTTCCTGGTCCAATTTGCTTCTAGTCCAATGAGGAGTTTGTTAGGAGAGCTTGTAAATTCCTGGCTGACGTCACTGTTTATGTGCGCGTACAGAGGTTTGGCTCGTGTCCTGAATGTTTTTTTTTTTTTTTTTAATTCCTCCCTGTGTCCTTTAAAGCCCCGGTTCCTCCGCAGACTTTACCTCTCGGCCAAACCCGCCGGACACGAAGCTGCTGTCGAGACTAAAGACGCTTCATCTGTGCGCGTGAGCGAGGTGAGTTGACCCGTATAATCCTCAGATGATAAACAGGTAGCGCGAGAGCGGAAGTGTCCACTTCCCTTAACAACCGTAACGTCATATGAGACACCTGAATGTGGTGATTTATTTATTTTTACATCGTTAATGTCTGTTTAACATTTTAACTGTGTAACTAGATCTATCTATCCAGCTAATCTAGCTATTAAATTAATGTTAAATTAACTTATTTTAATTAACTTAGGTCCATTTGCTCAAGGAAGAAAGTGTATGTTATCTGCAGTATGTTATTTAACCCAGTGAAATAGCCCTGTAATGATTAGACACACTACTGAAGCTTAAGATTGGAGGTTCTGATATGGTCATTTGTGAAGACATCATTATAGTTTTATTTGACTTTGCGATGCTGTTTGCATAATGTGTGTGTGTTTTTAAACCCATAGTTTTTTCTAAATACAACATAATGGAATCAGATGCAACAGCAGATCTGTTTATCTTATGTATTGTATGATGTCTAGTGATATTTCTGATGCTGGTGCCAAGGTAAGGAACAGCCCAGCCCAAAGGTGCAAAGTAAGACTGTTACAACATGCATCAGCTCACTGTCTTTTTCCTTTGAGTTTGGAAAGCTGACAAACCAAATGCATGATGTCATTAAAGAGCACTGAAGATTATGGTCCCTAGACCTCCCTGTAGCTCCAGTATGACTTCACCTTCCTTCAAGACCCATAAAACTTAGTACTTTCCCGGATCGTACATTAACCCACTTTCAACTTGAAAAGACTGCTCTTTCATTAGTGCTTGATTTTTTTTTTCAGGCAGCAATTTAGAAGTCTCTTTTTAGACCTTTTTTTTTAATTTTCAACTTTAAACCACCACACAAGCACTGAACAAATCCAACAGCGCAGTCACAGATGATTCTTTCATAAAGCTTGGTATGTGGTGTATAATTTATATCAGTCTTCAGTGAAGCTGTTGAATGTCAGTGCCTATGAGGTCCTCTCTCCATCAGGCCAGCAGCAGGATATCTGCCACACTGAGGAGACTGGGAACTTTGGTGCCTGCAGTTTATTCAGGCAGAGATGTGGTTTTGTTTAGAAGACCGTTTCATCATTTCTTTTATTCTTGGGAGAGAGAGCCAGAGTGTGTGACCATGTGTGATGTTCTAGTTGATGAAATGCACTCACCACCTCAACACTCCTAAATAGGCAATGCTGATAATTTCCAAGTGCAGGCTGACCAGAGGAAACATCCTCTCCTGTGGTCAGAGGGAATGAGAGAGCTCGATCCTTTCTGGAAGTTTTCTATAGAAAAGAAAGCAGTGTATTCAGGATTTCAAAGTTTCAATATGACAGTGCAAACTTACTCTTTCAAGAATTAATATTGCATCAACAATGTTAGCTAAGTAAATGTACGTGAAAGTAGTTGATTAGTAATTACGGTACTATTTATTTATTATGCACATTTAAATGTTGCCTTACTTTTTATGCATGCTTTCCATTTTTTTTTCAACAAAACCTGGTGAACAAGGTATGAAACAGTCTTTTGTGCTCATGACTGAATTTTTACTGCAGAACTTTTCAACACTGAAATACCGTTACATACAAATATAACAGTGTGTGTGGGTGTGTCTGTGTGTGTGTGTTGAAACCATTTGGATTTTTCTTCTCTGCAACATATTGCTTAGTGTTGAGAGGCTCGAGTCATGTGAAACCACTGATAGCTGAAGTGCTGCAGGCCAATGGTGAGGGTTTTATCTGACAGTGCTACTCTGTGTTTGTGCAAATGTGTGTGTGTGTGTGTGTGAGTGTCTTAGAAACAACCCTATCCAAACCATATCCTTTGCACGGGAGTGTCACTTTGTTGAGAGAGCTCCTGTCATGCCCTTCTGTCCACACATATTTGACCTCAGTGTATCATGGTCTTGCAGCTATAGCCTTGTTTTCCTGGCTGCTTCCTGACCTTATGTCTTCTTTGTAATACAACTCTGTGTGTGGACAGAATGACGGCGTGTATCCTATTGGGTGAGTCATAGTTCCCTGTCAGAGATGGCATGGCTCAGTCTGTCTGCTCTGTTGGGCCACAAACTACATTTAATGAGTGACTCAGACACATGGATGTCTGGGCCCAGGGCAAAATACTATATGTATACATACTAAATAACGACATACTATATACTATGACGTTTCGGATGTTTTTTGAAAAATCTTTTAAAAATTTCATTTTTTGACAACTTTTACTTTTTTTTGTATTTTTCGGCATATAAGAAAATGAGGTTTTCTGGCGTTTAATCAACAAAATATCATTCTGGGGGTTGATTTCATGCTGTTTTATGCCATTCTAGCACGTTATTTCCATGTGTAATTTTTTGCCGTTTCTGGGCATTTTCGACATACTAACCCTTTAGGTTTTTTTTGAAATTTTTGACCAATGCGAAAATGAGGTATTTCTGGCGTCTTATCAACAAAATATCATTCTGGGGGGTGATTGCACACTATTTCATGCCATTTTAGCAAGTTATTTACATTTTTAAATATGAGCAGTTTTGGGGCATTTTCGACATACTAACCCCTTACATTTTTTTTGTGATTGTTGACCAGTACCAATGTTATTTCCCTTTTTTGTGTTTGGCCATTTTTGGGAATTTTCGACATACTAACCACTTACGTATTTTTGCGATTTTTGACCGGTGAGAAAATGAGGTTTTGTGGCATCTAATCCACAAAATATCATTCTGGGGGGTGGTTTCAGGCTATTTTCTGCCAATTGGGCCCGTTATTTCCACTTTTAATTTTTGGCCGTTTTTGGGCATTTTCGACATACTAACCCCTTACGTTATTTTGTGATTTTGACCTACAAGAAAATGAGGTTTTCTGGCGTTTAATCAACAAAATATCATTCTGGGGGGTGATTGCACGATATTTTCTACCATTCTAGCGCATTATTTCCGTTTTTAAATTTTTGCCGTTTTTGGACATTTTGGACATACTAACCCCTTACGTTATTTTGTGATTTTTGACCTATGAGAAAATGAGGTTTTCTGGCGATTAATCAACAAAATATCATTCTGGGGGATGATTGCACGCTATTTTCTGTCATTCTAGCGCGTTATTTCCACTTTTAATTTTTGGCCATTTTAACCCCTTTCTTATTTTTGCGATTTTTTAACGATTAGAAATTTAGGTTTTCTGGCGTCTAATCAACAAAACATCACTCTGCAGGGTGCTTGCACGCTATTTTCAGCCATTCTAGTGCGTTATTTCTACTTTTAATTTTAGGCCATTTTTGGCCGTTTTCGACATACTAACCCCTTACGTATTTTTGTGATTTTTGACCGATGAGAAAATTTGGTTTTCTGGCATTTATTCAACAGGATATCATTCTGGGGGTGATTGAACGATATTTTCAACCATTCTAGTGCGTTATTTCTACTTTTAATTTTAGGCCATTTTTGGCCGTTTTCGACATACTAACCCCTTACGTATTTTTGTGATTTTTGACCGATGAGAAAATTTGGTTTTCTGGCATTTACTCAACAGGATATCATTCTGGGGGTGATTGAACGATATTTTCGGCCATTCTAGCGCATTATTTCCATTAAAGATTTTTTTACCGTTTTTGGACATTTTCGACATACTAACCCCTTACCTTTTGGTCCGATTTTTTGACCCATGCCGAAATGAGGTTTTCTGGCGTCTAATGGAGAAAATATCACCATGGGGGATGATTTCACGCTATCTTCTGCCAATCTAGCGTGTTTTTTCCACTTTTAAACGATGTCCATTTTGGGCCATTTTCGACATACGTTATAACCCCTTACGTTTTGGTCCGATTTTTGACCCATGCCGAAATGAGGTTTTCTTGCGTCTAATGGAGAAAATATCACCCTGGGGGATGATTTCACGCTATATTCTGCCAATCTAGCGCGTTTTTTCCACTTTTAAACGATGTCTGTTTTTGGCCATTTTCGACATACTAACCCCT
>JAFBJQ010001193.1:0-77997 GCA_016785345.1 Trinectes maculatus
GTGTGTGTGTGTGTGCGCGCGCAGAGGTGTAGGATTGGAGGTCCTACAGGGACCACCTTGTTGAACAATGGCTCTTTTATTCTACTAGACCATTTGACTGGAGTCTGTGCCTCAACAATCACACACACACACACACACACACACACACACACATGCGGGTCTATATGGTTTAGAGGAACATTTTCGCCGTACAGGCCCGGTGGTGGTTTCTGGGGACTACCCTTTCCTGAGGTCCTAGAGCTATGGGAGTTGGATTAAAACACTGCAAAAAATGGGGGAAAAATTTAGCTCACTTCAGACCTCTGATACACGCAACAGATCTTGATACACACGACCCTTACAATACTGTGGTTTAAGCGGACATTTCTGTTTTTGACAAATGTATGACTTAGGAGGACAATAAAAACACTGTTGGGTCCTTAAAGGGACAATGATGTCACTTTTAAATGACTACTAATTAACATAAACACACATACCTGACCACACACAACATTAAAGGAACAGTCGGTTTATTATCAATATTATGCATTAGATTACACATCTGACAGCATATATAAATTGTTGACCACAACTTTAAACTAAAACTGAGTAGCCTCCCTGCTAAAACTTGTTAAACATAAAAATATTTATTTTAAAATGATGAATGCTAAATTAAATATACGGAGGCACCACAAAACATGGCCAAAAACCTCAAGTGTATTTACAGTTTTTGTTTTTGTGACTGCCTCTTTGCAGCTATTCCTCGGTTTCTAACAAAGTCCCTTATATTTTGCACTGTTCTTTGTGCTAACACAGGGCCTTCTACTAATTTGCAATGACTACATTCATTTTTGGTAGCCAGTTTTCCCATAGATATGTGATTTCTAAAATGCCGCATTACTGCAGTGACCTCAGATTTAGACCACACTTTCTTTGGCACTCTTCTGGACTCATGTTCTTGACCAGCATCTTGTCCTGGAGGATATGCATCTAGGAAAATGAAAACAAAATGTGAGAAACCAAAATGTTATGGCCAGTTGGAGCCATCAAAACTTAAATTCAACTAAAGTCACTGATTACTGTAGAATGAAAATTCTTTACTGCCCCTTTTTTCATTTGCAGCTAATTGACTACTGCCTACTATTTGATTTCATTTTCCTTTAATCTCATATTAGCTTGTAGCCAGTCTGTATAAAGTGCATATATTTTAGGCACAATGAAATTTCTTTTAAAAAAAGACATAAACTGTTTTTCATTAATCAATGAAGATCATACAAGGTACAGTAACTCGAATAAAAATATATTTTTATTAGCCACTTTCCTTTAAAACAGTAAGTAAAGTAAGATAATGCCTTGGCTCAATTCCTTTTTGTCTTCTGTAAAGGGCACATTACAGTCAAACTTGCCTTACCTTCAGAGGCATTTACTGCGGATGTCACTAATGGCACTTCTCCTAGTAAACACAAAATTAACGTTTTTTTTCATACAAAAATACATTTTATCAACACAAATACAACTATGAAGTGATATAATTTACCGCACTCTCCAGTGTCTTGGACCTGCTCTGTGTTCATAGAGTATGAAGCAGCATCCACAGGCTCACTTGTTGCACACTCTTGCACTGATGCTGTGCCACCATCATCAGATTCACTCTCACTGTCCTTGGCCTCATTGTCACTCAACGCAATTTCATCTAGAAAATTGGATTAACAAGTGTCACATGAATAGCTGAGTATAACAAACAACAACAAAAATTATTTGCAATATTTTAACCCAAAATATAGTACTATCATAATAAAATCCCAATTTTATTATTTATACTTTCCCTGCTATTAAGAGACAAAATATCAGCTGCCATTTCCTGGTGACCTCCCACTGATCTTAAGCATCCAGATAGCTCTTGTTTGGAAAATTTGGAAAAAAAAAAAAAATCATAAATAAGACTGTCAGAAAATATCTAACTATCTTCTGTACAAACCTTCAATCTCAATCTCATCGAGTGATTTCCCCTGCATGCTGGAAAGATGTCCTTTCTCCATTGACAAAAGCAGTTTGGAAATCTTTGCCAACTGTGTTGTGGGAACTGGTAATCTGTAAAAATCCCGGTGAACACGTATGTCGTGACCCAGGAAATCTGCAACCTGGTCAAGTTCATTGTTTTTTAAATTAAGGACTTGCGATAGAGTGGCGACATGTTTACGAAGTAGAGTTGATCTGAGATGCTCCGGGTGCTTTGCTCCACACTGGTTTGCATGAAGACGCAAACAGTCCTGTCCTCTGTAATAGCTCATTGATTTGGGTCTTGCAAACAGGAAGACATTTGTAGCACAAACACCACACTCAGTCCTTTTAGTGCTCAGCAGTGAGAGGGCATCCACCATGCTTGGTGTGAGCAGAATTGCAACCTTTCTGCCCCTTTTTCCCATTATTTCTATTCGGCTGAAATACTTGCAGAGCCTCTGTTCAATCTCTGACAACCCCATCGCAACGTCTTTGTGGAGCTTTGTGTTGTCTCTTTCATGAAAACTCATGAGCCGCATTTTTGAAACCTCCCCAGCACGTCTTCGATTGAACACAATAATTTGTGCAAGTACAACCTTTGCAAGTTGAGCATAGTTCTGAGTGGTAGTCTCCTCCTTCAAAGTACAAAAAGCACTCTCTGCCGATTTCTCAAGGTACTGATGAAGAATCTGAACATCTTCAGTGAAGGGTAACGTTGATGGCTTGTTGTACTTTGCATCACTCAGTGTATTCAAAGCACTGTGAGACACAAACTCAGACCACTTTGAGGTGTACAACTTCTTGAATATGTTAGTGGACCTGATCTGTTCATCATCTTCTGCCATGAGGGCCCTACAATGAATAATGTCACAGATTTTGTTTAGCGAATGTCCCAATTTCAGTGCAAGGCTTGGTGTTGTATATGAATGTTTTTCTTCATCAAAACCTGAAACATTCTTTACTGCTCGTACAACTTTGGTAAAGTTAACAGGTTTAATAGCTTCTTCCAGGTTATGTACTGAGAATTCCGTACGCAAACATAACAACAAACGCCCCACTTCACGGAGCTTCTGTCTCATGTATTCATATTTTGTAGGGTCTTGTCCATGTTTGTTGTAGAGTGACTGGGCAAACTGAATAATTGACAGGTCATTTCGCACAACTGAGGCAACCTCATCTTGTTTCATGGCACCAAGAAGTTTCCACACTCCACTTGAGATCTCATGACAGGATGCAGACTCTAGAGCAACAGCCAAACCCAGTACTTTGGTTCTCCCAGACGCTTCATCCAAATCTTCATTTCCTGGCTTGCAGGGGCATCTGCGTACATGTCTCCAAAGCTCCTTCCGAATGTACATCCCTTGACAGTGCATACAGTGAATAAACTTTCCAGCCAGTCCTTTATTTTTTGGTCGTCTCTTCACTTTCAGTGGTCCGGTTCCACTTTGTAAAACTGCATTGTTGTGTTTAAAATTTCCCTTATTCCTCATTTTCTCTATTAATATTTTGCGCTCTTTTGAATGCTGAGGGAGGGAAAAAGCCTGTACAACCTCAGCATGTGTAGTGTGTGTTTTTAAGTGGCGGGAAATTTTACTTTGTGGCTTACCACAAATGTAACAGTAATTTTTCCTACTCAAAGTCAAATGTCTTGATTTTTGGTTGTGAAGCTCTGCCTCATCCTTTGAAGAGTTTTTGACAGAATTTGCTGAATCTGATGGTTCAGCAACAGTGGTAACCATGTTATCTTCAAGCAGTGGCCAATCTTTTGATGTGCAGGGAACAACTGGGATGCTTGTGTCTGATTCATAAGATGTTCCAGCATCAAGTACTGCTGGCTTTACTTTAAACTGTCCAGCTTTCGACTGACTAGGCATAAAGGGTATGCTTGTATCTGAATCGTAATCATCATCATCTTCTGAGTCTGGGATGTATTCCTGATCATCATCTGATAGTTGATCCAGTTCTGAATGTGGTTCATTTTCCTGATCTGACAACAGTTCATCCCTAGAACATGTAGAAAGCTGTTGTTCCTAAAATGGCAAGAAAACAAAAAATTTTAGCCAGTGATTGACACTTGTTTAAAAGTTCAACATACCCAAAGTGGATGCTCACCTCAGATTGGTGGTGAAGGTTACCATTTGTAATTCGCATTAAACAGGATTTATGCCAGACCCCTGAACAAACTGTAACACATGTTAATATATAAATTTTTACATTATGGCTCTATTTCTCAGGCATAGGTTTCTAGTCTGTCCTACTAGTAATTTGGAATACACAGAGTCTACAAAATCCATTGATAAAAGAGGCACATAATTTATGTGCACATATAGAACTGAAGTTGAATTCAGGAAAACCTCAAGCAGGATGAGCTCACAGAATGAATTGCATACACTAATTTGTCAGTTACAACTAAATGAAAACAATGCAGTCTGATACAACAATCAGGCAATCCAGCTTCCTTCATGAAAGTTGTAGTGTTGCTTTTTTCATTGCAGATGTTTGTGGTGGTGTTTAACTCTATTGTATTATACAGAGAACTGAATTTTTGAGAATTTATTTAGCCTACCTTCACTAAGATAAAGAGAGGACAGAATTATAGCATAACACAGCACAGCTAATCAGCACTACAAACAACATTTTACAAAATGATCATGATGATTAAAACAAAATGATTAAAATTAGCAAAAACATTACAACTTACATCATTAAAGGATAGTTTATTAGTTTATTGCGGACTGTTGTATTAGACTGCATTCATTTATGGTAGGTGTACCTAATAACTGACTAGAATTAGACCTGCTCTAAGAGAATACCATGAGACAAATGTATTATGATTCAGCACTATATCAAGAAAATTGATCTGACTTGACCACTGAGTGTTCCACTTATGCACTACATATCTCACCTTTGCATCTATAGCCAAGCCACCTGAAGGAGGATACAGGTCCCACACAGTGAAGGCACTTGTCCAGGGAGGATACTGTCGCGCATACAAGACGGTGATTTTGACACTGTTGGCGAAATTTTATTGTAATTATTTATTTCTGTCATTGTTTGAACAGCCGGCTATTTCACAGATTCATATTCTGACAGAATCCTACAAAACAAACAAATTTAGATGACACAATTTACCTTTTCACCATTGTTACTTGTGTCCATTTGACACATTTGGGCTGGTGAACTGATTTTGGTTATTTTCTGTGGTCATCTAAAATAAAGTTAAACATTTCCACAGTATTTAATGTGTATTTATCTTATTTTAGATTATGTTAAAACTACTGAAAAAACTAGTATTTCTGTAAATCACTAATAATATAACACCAAGTACACTTTAAACAATGTATTTGCTCACTGTACTTCATACTAGCTTTGATTCACTTTATTGTAAAATATTGTTTTGTGCTGTATTACTAGCGAGTGGGTGTCCATCTATACAACTATATAGCTTACTGCACATATTAAACTAACATGCAAATCAAATGCAGTATTTACTGATGCCAATATCAACCCAACCTGAAGGAATGACCCCATTAACCATATAGACCTCCTAAGTCATATTTGGATGGTTCACTACTAAATTCACACACACACACACACACACACACAGATGTTATCCAGACCTACACTTTGAAATGTGAATGCCCTCATATACACCATTGTCCATACAAAACATAATCACACTCAGGTGACTGCGCATACACACTGCACCAATAAAACATGCTGCTGGACTTATGATTAGTCTAGCTAGATTTAACTTACCTGTCCAACCTCATTGAGTGCCACAGGCACCGGTTTTGTCTGAATCTGGTGGTCCTCAGGCATCTGATTCTGGTTGTCCTCAGCTGTCTGAATTTGGTGGTCCTCAAGTATCTCATTCCGCTTGACCTCAGCCATCTGAATCTGGTGGTCATCAGTCATCATCTGTAGCAGACAAAACATGTAGGAAATGAATCATAAGTACACACACACTGGAAATGTACCATTCAAGAATGTTTGAGGTTTGAATAAATGTAACAATTCTACATTTCACAAAAAACAGAGGAGAACTTGTTGCGAACCTCAATGGCTAATTTAGTAAAATATGAAATTCTATCATTTATTAAGATATACCTCTTCAATTATTAACAGGAAATTTATGGTCTACATGACAATATCGCTTACTGCACACATTAAACTAACATACAGATCAAACACAGGGTTGACTAAAGCCAATATCAACCCAACCTGGAGGAAGGACCCCACAAACTATATGGTCCTCCTAAGTCATATTTGGGTGGTTCAGCTAAATTCACACACACACACTCAGATGTCATACTGGCCTACACCTTGAAAGGTACTTTATGTGAATGCCCTCATATACCACTGTCCATATAAATCATATCACACTCAGGTGACTGCGCATACACACACACACACTGCACCAATAAAACATGTTGGTGGACTTAATTATTATTATGAATTGGATTTTATTTACCTGTCCAGCCTCATTGAGTGGCATATGCACTGGTTTTGACTGAATCTGGTGGTCCTCAGGCATCTGATTCTGGTTACCCTGATGTGTGTGAATCTGGTGGTCCTCAGGCATCTGATTCTGGTTACCCTGATGTGTGTGAATCTGGAGGTCCTCATGCATCTGATTCTGGTTACCCTGATGTGTGTGAATCTGGAGGTCCTCATGCATCTGATTCTGGTTACCCTGATGTGTGTGAATCTGGAGGTCCTCATGCATCTGATTCTGGTTACCCTGATGTGTGTGAATCTGGAGGTCCTCATGCATCTGATTCTGGTTACCCTGATGTGTGTGAATCTGGAGGTCCTCATGCATCTGATTCTGGTTACCCTGATGTGTGTGAATCTGGAGGTCCTCATGCATCTGATTCTGGTTACCCTGATGTGTGTGAATCTGGAGGTCCTCATGCATCTGATTCTGGTTACCCTGATGTGTGTGAATCTGGAGGTCCTCATGCATCTGATTCTGGTTACCCTGATGTGTGTGAATCTGGTGGTCCTCAGGCATCTGATTCTGGTTACCCTGATGTATTATTAACAGGGAATTTATGGTCTATATGACAATATCGCTTACTGCACACATTAAACTAACATACAGATCAAATGCAGGGTTGACTGAAGCCAATATCAACCCAACCTGGAGGAAGGACCCCGCTAAGCATATGGTCCTCCTAAGTCATATATGGGTGCTTCAGCTAAATTCACACACACTCAGATGTCATACTGACCTACACCTAGAAAAGCACTGTGAATGCCCTCATATACCATTGTCCATACAAGTCATATCACACTCAGGTGACTGCACATACACACACACTGCACCAATAAAACATGTTGGTGGACTTAATATTATGTCTAAAGTATTGTCATTAAGCAGCAAATTGGATTTAATTACCAGTCCAACCCCGCTGAGTGGAACAGGCAATGGTTTTGTCTGATTCTGGTTGCCCTCAGGCGTCTGAATCTGGTGGTCCTCAGGTATCTGATTCTGGTTACCCTCAGCAATCTGAATCTGGTGGGCCTCAGTCATTGTCTGAGCAAATAAAACATGGAGGAAATGAACCATGAATACACAGCCACAAGGAATATACCATTTAAGAATGTTTGAGGTTTGAATAAATGTAACAATTCTACATTTCACAAAAAACAGAGGAGAACTTGTTGTGAACCTCATGGGCTAATTTAGTAAAATATGAAATTCTATCTTCTATTAAGATATACCTCTTCAATTCTTCAATTATTAACAGGGAATTTATGGTCTATATGACAATATCGCTTACTGCACACATTAAACTAACATACAGATCAAATGCAGGGTTGACTGAAGCCAATATCAACCCAACCTGAAGGAAGGACCCCGCTAAACATATGGTCCTCCTAAGTCATGCTTCAGCTAAATTCACACACACACACACACTCAGATGTCATACTGACCTACACCTAGAAAAGCACTGTGAATGCCCTCATATACCACTGTCCATACACGTCATATCACACTCAGGTGACTGCACATACACACACACTGCACCAATAAAACATGTTGGTGGACTTAATATTATGTCTAAAGTATTGTCATTAAGCAGCAAATTGGATTTAATTACCAGTCCAACCCCGCTGAGTGGAACAGGCAATGGTTTTGTCTGATTCTGGTTGCCCTCAGGCGTCTGAATCTGGTGGTCCTCAGGTATCTGATTCTGGTTACCCTCAGCAATCTGAATCTGGTGGGCCTCAGTCATTGTCTGAGCAAATAAAACATGGAGGAAATGAAACATGAATACACAGCCACAAGGAATATACCATTTAAGAATGTTTGAGGTTTGAATAAATGTAACAATCCTACTCTTCACAAAAAGCAGAGGAGGGGAAATTTGAACCTCAATGGATAATTTTGTCAGATATAAAATGTCAGATATTCAAGAAAATATATCTATGGAAGGTAAACTCTTCTAAATCTTTGTGGATGGGGAATTAGTGGACTGATGATATAATTACATTTTGATCCACAGTTTTATTATGCTCATACCAGTATATGGGCTGTAGTAGCTTGGTACAATCCCCCATCCACTAGATATAATTACCCAGCCACACATATGCGCTTCATTTCAGTTGGGTGCCATAGTTAAGTTAGTTATTTAGCATGAATATGTAACTTACCTTATCAAAGATTTTGAAAGTACCAACTGATTGACTTGTTGATGCTGTTTGAATACTTGTAGAAGTCTCTGATGCAGATGGTACCTCACCGTGTTGCCCCCCTGTTGATGTTTCTACAGGTTTCTGAAGATTTAACAGCAAACATTAGCGTAATGACAAAAGACTGAATGTTTACAGCAGCTATCATCGTAAAAACTATATTTAATTTGCTAAAAATCATGATTAAACCAAAACTTGATAGGCAATGTAGTGTGTATATGCATGAGATTTTGAATAATTATAGCATTTCCTCGATGAGATCTATAAATTCCACAAAGTAAGATTCTGACCACCTTGTTTCTCCATGGCCAGTCTGAGTCACCATAATTATAGGTGATCTCTTCCCCTGGATTTATGTCTCGTACAGCAAACAAGCACAGATGGGGCTTCCCTTGCACTGTCAAGCACTTCATCTTTGCATTAGGGTGTAAATGGTCATCATTAACAAGTCTTCCAAGTGACGAATCCTCTCTTGCTGCATCAACACTACAAAAAAAAAACAAGTAATTTATAATTAGACAATATAATAATTTATATTACAATGGCCTTCTAGGGCCTGACTTAGATGCCTTATATATATATATTTACATACATACATACATACATATATATATATATATATATACATACATACATACATACATACATAGGTGTGCGTGTGTGTGTTCAGTAAATTACAGACAATGTGTCATTTAATGTACAGTACGCACCACCACAGTTTTCCATTGAAATAGAACTCGAACATGAACACCTTAAGGCTGTCATCGTAAAGTATCTGTCTCCTTTCACACTCTTCCTTGGTTATTAGTTCACCTCGATATTCCAACAGGAAATCTCCTTTTTCAAATGGCGCAAAAGCGAAGATTCCGCGACCTAATTAAAAACCCACATAACAAAATAAGCAATGGCAAGTTAAGTGCTATAATTGTGAATAAACTATCAGAGGATTCCACTAACCTTTGAAATCACTGATGTATCTGATGTCAAGACCCACTTTGTCCCTTCCACTGCAAACATAAAATTTTGCATCCTCTTTTGGCCTGATGCGCCTTCGCCTGTCCATGCTTGCCTGCTAAATCCTGAAGTATCAAAGAAAATGACTGGCATGATTCCTGCATTCACTTGCACATCAAGCATGATCAGAAAACAAACGTCTATAGCTGTGAAAAACAGTAATTTAAAACAGTTTTAAACAGTAAATTACTAGGAACTGCTTCAGTGATACATTCCACTAACCTTTGAAATCACTGATGTATCTGATGTCAAGACCCACTTTGTCCCTTCCACTGCAAACATAAAATTTTGCATCCTCTTTTGGCCTGATGCGCCTTCGCCTGTCCATGCTTGCCTGCTAAATCCTGAAGTATCAAAGAAAATGACTGGCATGATTCTTGCATTCACTTGCACATCAAGCATGATCAGAAAACAAACGTCTATAGCTGTGAAAAACAGTAGTTTAAAACAGTTTTAAACAGTAAATTACTAGGAACTGCTTCAGTGTTACAAGTTGTTTAGTCAAACAACCTATAATCTGTATGATTCTCTGCTCTCTGTATCAGTGTTGTCTTTATATTTTCCTATTTCTTCTCACATTTGTCACAGACCTACAAAAAAGGATCAACATTTATTTAAGAAATTGCATGAATGGCTAAAGATTATCAAGTAGTATTGATGCTTTCCCTTCCAACTGTCTCCTGTGACTGAAGCAGGTGCATGATGCACCTTCATATGATTGACTATACAGTGCAATGCCCATTTAATTACTGTATGTCCCAGTATAAATATCCACTGGGCATTAAATGTGATATGTGAAATGTAAGCTAGTTAGCAAGGGAAGTACAAAGTAAGAGAACCAGCTGTGCAATAATATATATACTTTCCCTTTTATATTTTCTAGTAAAAATCAGAACTTCAACTGTCAAGCTGATGCTGCTTTTGTCCTCATTTTCACCTGATATACTCTTAATTAGGTACGACTGAATGCTGGCTGCAGTGAACTCATGCCGACATACTGCTTAACGAGGCTTAATGAGACGTACGTCGCCTCTCTAAAATATAGTTTCGCCACGATGTACAAAGACGACAAACAGGTGGATCGATCCTGTCCTTAAATGTCAAAACAATAACATAATACGAACGAGCTCACCTGCCTCGAGCCTTCTCATCTCCCCACGCAGCACTTACATCAGCAAAAAGCATCAATATTTGAACAAAAACTTTGCTTACCAGTATGTTTTTAATCCGCCGATGACGCCGTGCCGCTGTTTCCAAAAGCGATATTTAATTGTTAAATCGGCGATGGTCTGAAAATGGCGTTGCAGCTGCAGGTACCACCCACAGCCTGTAGGTTCCGCCCACGTGTTTAGGCCAACCAATCACAACGACGCCCGCCAAATTTGTTCCGTGTGTATCAGAAATGTGTAAGAAACTGCAGTTCAGTCACCTTACGTAGGGTGCGCTGTGCTATACACTGGGATACACTCAAAATCAGGTCAAGTGGTTAAGATGGACTTTCGATAAAAACGAGAATATATGCTATTTAGACACTAACAAATGCAAATACACTTTTATGTTTACGGGGACATGGGCATGGTCCTCATAATCCCTCAGGTCCTCGGAGCCCAGGTGAAAAGTCAGGTGAATTGTCCCTCTATACCATATAGACCAACACACACACACAGACACGCGCATACATTAGGAGCGAGAGAGAGAAGTATTTTTCTCACTCATGTTTACAATATAGATTTTATTTCTTGCACTGTAAATGTGAGTTTATTTGATGTGTTCTATTTAAATATCTATTTATTTTATTATTTGGTGTCAGACTGGTCGACGCAGGGTTAAATCTGACCTGCAGCGTTTCCAGGAAAAATATGTCTGACATGTGAAGCCCCAGTCACACCTCAACTAGAAGCAGCCTGAAACCTAACCAACCCCTCAACACACACACACACACACACACACACACGCACACACACACACACACACACACACACACACAAAACCTTATAAACGTCTCCTCCCCTCACAGTTTTACTTGCAGGCGAAACTCAGTTTTTTTTTAAAGGGCATGAAGACTCACAAAAACGTACACACACGTGTTTCTGAATGAAAGACTTTCTCCCTCTCTCTCTCTCACACACACACACACATACACACATACACACACACACACACACACACACACAGATGACTGTATTCCTGGCTGGAAGCCAGAAGCTGTTCCGTGGCGGGAAAATAGACATCCACACTGCTGAAAGTGACGAGCAAGTATGTGCCTCTGTGTGTGTGTGTGTGTGTGTGTGTGTGCAAGGGAAGTACAAAGTAAGAGAACCAGCTGTGCAATAATATATATACTTTCCCTTTTGAATTCTAGTAAAAATCAGAACTTCAACTGTCAAGTAATGCTGCTTTTGTCCTCATTTTCACCTGATATACTCTTAAATAGGTACGACTGAATGCTGGCTGCAGTGAACTCATGCCGACATACTGCTTAACGAGGCTTAATGAGACGTACGTCGCCTCTCTAAAATATAGTTTCGCCACGATGTACAAAGACGACAAACAGGTGGATCGATCCTGTCCTTAAATGTCAAAACAATAACATAATACGAACGAGCTCACCTGCCTCGAGGCTTCTCATCTCCCCACCCCCTGAATCCACTGCAGCACATACATCAGCAAAAAGCATCGATATTTGAACAAAAACGTTGCTTACCAGTATGTTTTTAATCCTCCGATGACGCCGTGCCGCTGTTTCCAAAAGCGGTATTTAATTGTTAAATCGGCGATGGTCTGAAATGGCGTTGCAGCTGCAGGTACCGCCCACAGCCTGTAGGTTCCGCCCACGTGTTTAGGCCAACCAATCACAACGACGCCCGCCAAATTTGTTCCGTGTGTATCAGAAATGTGTAAAAAACTGCAGTTCAGTCACCTTACCTAGGGTGCGCTGTGCTATACACTGGGATACACTCAAAATCAGGTCAAGTGGTTAAGATGGACTTTCGATAAAAACGAGAATATATGCTATTTAGACACTAACAAATGCAAATACACTTTTATGTTTACGGGGACATGGGCATGGTCCTCATAATCCCTCAGGTCCTCGGAGCCCAGGTGAAAAGTCAGGTGAATTGTCCCTCTATACCATATAGACCAACACACACACACACACACACACACACACACACACACACACCCACCATCTGTGTACAACACTCTCTAGCAGCAAACATTAACATTTTTTTCTTCCTCTTCATTTATATTTGCCCAAAGTTTCCCTGAGCTCAGCCTCCGTGACCTATTACCCAAAGTCCCACAAAACCAGGTCTGTTCAAACACACACACACACACACACACACACACACACACACACACACACACACACACACACACTCGTGCCAGATGTTGTTCTTTGTTTCTTTCCACATCCTCGTAAAACGTTACGTTTTGAATGAGAGGAGGAGAAAGAAAAGACGAAGTGATGACATCAGCATCAGCAACACAGTGAATCAATCACACACGCGGCCCACGAACGCACCAACATGTTTTCATCACACCACATTCTGATCACGCTATTTAAGTCACCATGTAAAACACACCTGTCCGACACAACAGAACCGTGTCCTCATAACATCACATATATATATATGCATATAGAATAATAACCAGCCTGTTCAGTGTGTCCCTCTGCAGAGACTTAAAGGCTCAGCCTGGAAGAAAAGTGTCTGTTACACATATTTCTACTTGTTACAACCATCTGAGCTTCTGGCCTCACACAGGGGAGGAACCACACCGACTCTGCCAATGCTGTATTTTAATCTGGTGCCATCAACATTATAACGCATGAGTTGTAGCTGGAGAGTGAATCAGCTCAGAGCGACACAGCGTCTCGTTACAGCGTCTCGTTACAGAGTCTTGTTACAGCATCTCGTTACAGCGTCTCGTTACAGCGTCTCGTTACAGCGTCTCGTTACAGCGTCTCGTTACAGAGTCTCGTTACAGCGTCTCGTTACAGCGTCTCGTTACAGCGTCTCGTTACAGCGTCTCGTTACAGAGTCTCGTTACAGCCAGTCAGAGCTGCTGCTTCTACCTGATGCTTCGCTGTGTCCTCCTGCCCTGTGTCCTACTCTCACTGCTGTCTCCTCTACGTGTCCCATCACTGCGTTTGTCCTCGTCTGTCCAGGGTCTGAGGAGAGAAGACGCTGTGATGCTGCACAGATCATTAAAGATGTTATGTGTTTGTGTTCAACATGGATTTGATGCATTTGAAAAGAGAAGCTTACCTAAATGTGCAGTTCAGTCAGACACACACACACACACACAGGGGCACTGTGAGTAAAGTACACACACACACACACACACACACAGGGGCACTGTGAGTAAAGTACACACACACACACACACACAGGGGCACTGTGAGTAAAGTACACACACACACACTGTGTCTCATCACTGACAAGAGCCAAAGAGACAGACAGGAACTAACCCGAGTTACACACTCAACCTTCACTGCTAAAGCACAACATCACCACACGAGGCACAATTTCACTACACAATGGAAACAGATGATGAAACATTATGTGCATCTGTATCTGATTCACCCTGTGTGTATTGTGCTGCAGTTCATTGTCGAGAGGAGATGAATAAACACAAGCAGCCAAACCGCACGTCCAAACACCAGATTTGTCAAAACAGTTTAGTTTATAGTTGAAACGTCTACGTTTGTCTTAACTGAGCATTCATGAACCATACAGCACAGATTTACTATCAGACACTAATGTAAGATGACTTTTACAGCTCTACTCATGGACCACACTGTAAAATACACATTACATACATATTTATGGGAGACAATATTCCTGTCTGTTTTCTGGATGCACTGACACGAGCGACTGAAACACAGGAACACAGTTACGTGACAGTGATGTCACAACAGTGATGTCACAACAGTGATGTCACAACAGGTCCTAATCTTTACATGTTTGTATGACGATGTCAGGTCACGCGTCTGGGTACAGGAATGTACTGTAGTACAATGGTTGGTAATGATGAACATGTGACCAGAACCTCCACCTTCCTTCCTCCGTGTTCCTCGTTATCATCAGAAACAGTTTGATCAACACTGTCCACCATTGTAACAGAATCCACCTGGTGGCCAGAAAACATCACACATGATCCAAGATGGCGTTTGCTGCTTATCAATAAGGAACAGGACGCTCGTTATTCAGTCTCACCGGGGCAACAGGAAGTGATGCTACAGGACAGGGCGAACCCGAGAGAGAAGATGAGGAGGAGCAGCAGGAGGAGCAGCAGCAGAGATGAACGCCTGATGTGCCTCCTCAGCTTCAGCAGTAATAAGACAGGAAGAAGAGGAACCATGGGCTGATGCCTCTGCTCCTGTGATGTGAGACAGGACTGCAGAGGAAGCGGGTGAGAGAGACGCAGACAGGATGGTGCAGTGAGAGGTGAGCGAGAGCTGTGGTCACATGGTGTGGTGTAGTTCCGGGGGGGAGGAGGAGGAGAGCGCTGGTCGCGGTTGGATTCCTTTGCTTTTCATGAAGGACAGCAGCTGGTCGGGAATCTCGGCGAGGACGTCTTTAGCCAGCCGGGCCATGCTGAGGACCTGGTTCCCAGATCTGTCGATGAAGTCTCTGAACGGAACAAACTGGAGGCCGAGAAAAGAAGAGTTTAGAACTGAACTGTGGATCTTCTCTGCAGGGCGTCTCAGATCTTTATGAGGAATTCAGGATTTTCAGTTCTTATCTTCACATCGAGCCTTTAATAAACGACCAACGTGACACTCACTTCCTCTTCTTATAGTGATGCTCGATTATGATTGTTATTAATAAGAATAAGAACAAGAATTATTATTATTATCATCATCATCATTATTATTATTATTATTTATTAATAATAATAATAATGAATAATGAATAATGAATAATGAAATAAATAAATAAACGTATGAAATATTTTATTCTGGAAGCAGTGAGTGATAAATATGATTCCTGTTCGTCTGGCCCTCGTTAATCAGAATCAGAATCAGATATACTTTATGTTAACATGTTCACGTTAACTCTTCTGCCTGACTTTTAGATTTTCAGATGAAATAATCAATTTACCATTTTAGACACAAGAATTTCAAACAGACTCGATGCTGCTGCTAACAAGAAACATGGCTGAGCCTGACCTGCGAATGTAAACAGACTCATGATGAGTACCTGAACGATGTCTCGCTCAGCAAGACGTCCTCTGGAGGACACTCGCACCTCGTCTCCATCCAGCTCCTCCATAGCTATGAGGACAGAGGGTTACAGGCTGTGACTGGAACCAGCTCAGGAGAATATAAAGAAGGAAGGAGATGTTCTCTTGTATTTGTCTGATGTCACAGCTCGATGGAGCACAGCATGGGGTTTAATTATCAGTGGAGAATAGTCCCAGAGCCTCCTGCACCAACAATGTCATTCTTCAAAGAAAATGACGCACAATGACACAACGAGGCGGGAAAAGACAATGATTCCGTCCACGTCTGGGAAAAACTGCAGTTACAGCAGCTCTGTCAGAAAGCCACTACAACAGAGGCCAAATATATGAAGACACGCTCCCACATTACACTCTGATAGAATCAGATCAGATCAGAGAGAGCATCACTACAGCAGCTTATGTCCTCCATCTGCAGTCACAGCCGAAAACACACAACACACTGTGGACGTGTGGGGGCGCCACTGAGCGGCTGACAAGCAGGAAGCTGAGTCAGACAAAGACGGAGACGTCAGGGACAAACAGCTGCCTGACGCCAGAACTCTGGAACCAGACGTGATGCTACTCACAA
Source organism: Trinectes maculatus (assembly GCA_016785345.1). NCBI lineage: Eukaryota > Metazoa > Chordata > Actinopteri > Pleuronectiformes > Achiridae > Trinectes > Trinectes maculatus. The sequence continues at coordinate 16,517 of JAFBJQ010001193.1, forward strand.
TACAGCGTATCATAACAGAACCACAGACACACAAACACACACGCACACACACACACGCACACACACACACACCCACACACGCACACATACACACACACAGCTGGTATCAAGCCAGTCTGACCCTGTGACCTCCAAACACGTCTAAGAACCTCTACTGCCAATTCCACCAACTGACTTAAAGAAGCAGAATAAGACAGACAATCAGGCACAATGACAAAGCACCACACCCTGCTGAACAATGCAACACACACACACACACACACACACACACACACACACACACACCAGTGAAAAGTCATTAATTGATCCTTGACTCCATTGACTTTCCTCAGCAGGAAAAGCAGCAGCTGGTGAACATGAAGAGCCAATCATCATCAGCCGCTGCAGCCGTTTCCTGTTTGTTCACAGTCAAGGTCAAAGTCCAGTGCCTCACATAAAATTTGACATATTTATCAGCTTTTTCTAAATTTAAATGAAACTGTTTACTTTGCAAATACAGACAGTAGACATAACCTCTACTGAAGGGTTCACTTCAGTGCATTTCACCACCTGTGGCGCTACAGAGCAAATATCCTCCTGGTGTGTATCCAGTGTGTTATTGCCTCATAGAGCTGCACTGACGCTTTCACTGAAAACATGTGACAAATGTATCAACATATACACTGAAACACTCACCATCGAACTCAGCAGGCCCCACACCCACAATGATGATCGACATGGGGAGCGACGCTGCCTGCACAGGAGACACAGTGAACAACAATCACAGTCACAGTCACAGAACTGACACAGAATGCATGTGTGTGTGTGTGTGTGTGTGTGTGTGTGCGTGTGTGTGTGTGCGTCACTCACATTGACCACTGCCTCTCTGGTCTGGACCATGTCTGATATGACTCCGTCTGTGATCATCAGCAGGACAGAGTACTGAGAGCCGTCTGTGATCTCCGCTGCACAGCTGGGAAATGAAGGTGGGAGATTCCACATGAGTTCCACATGAGAGTTCATGGTTTTGCTGAAGACAAACTTTCATAATAAAACCCCAAACACAGGGAAAATGTCAAAGCCACCTATAGACAACACTGTTTAGGTTGTTTACATAAGGAAAACATTTTGCGTGAATGATCCTTCTTCAGTCTAAAGGTGGAGGTGAATACTTTGCCACTTTGTGGATAACAGGTGCAAAGTTGGTGGGTCCATAGAGCTGCACTGTCCTCAGACTCTGGAAGTAGGCCTGCAGGACCCCCTCAATACCCACACAGTCTGGATGATCACTGTCTCCGCTCTGCAACACACAGGAAACACACACACAGGTATTCCTGTTTGTTTCCTCCACAATGAACAGTTTCAAGTCACCATTACATCTCTACATGTTCTTCATGTCTTTCTATCACCACCACTTATTTTAGATTTCCTTAGATTCAACACACAATGAAAGTGGGCTTCACTTCCGCAGCATCCAGAGGCCTGGTCCCTCAGGGGGACGCGATGTGAGACGGATGCTGGGATGAGTCCTGCTGGCAGGAGGATGAGCTAACTCCTCAAACTGTGTGACCAGCTGCTGTCACAGCGACAACTGCTGGTCCAAACCACGCCCTGCCATGACTGAACTGTCCTCTGTGTGTGTGTGTGTGTGTGCGTGTGTGTGCGTGTGTGTGTGTGTGTGTGTGTGTGTGTGTGTGTGTCTTACCAGTGGGAATGCATGGGAGATTTTGCCATCAGGGGGCAGCTTAGCTCCGAAGCCGTAGGCAGGGAAGAGCTTGTCGCTGTCGTAGTCCTGGATGATCTCCCCCACTGCCTTCAGGGCCATGGCGTACGCGTTCATCTGGTAGGGGCTCATATAGTGGAGCGAGGTGGGCTGGGAGGGGTCACCTCAGGAGGAACACATGACATTTGGAATGATGTGAATGAAACACACTGGATCTCCAGTGATTTATCTTCAGGTTTGCAGCAGTTACACATTAGCGTCAGAGAGTTGTGTTGTTCTGTTGGTTGTGTAGGAGCTGAGGCCTGGGCCATGTCAGTTTACAGTCATGTGTGGTACAAACATCACAACAGCACATACACACATGTACATGTGAATGTCGTACGCTCATACATGCAGACTCTTACCATTGGATGCTGTGAAGTCTATGGCCACAGTGAAATTCAGCTGGGTTCTGTTACAAATAAACACAACGCGTCACAAATCTCCATCTCCAACACAACAACCAGCATGGTGAACTGTGCTACACCCGCTTACTGCTGTTTACTGGTTGCTTACTGGTGTTTACTGGTGTTTACTGGTTGTTTACAGGTTGTTTACTGGTGTTTACTGGTTGCTTACTGGTGTTTACTAGTTGCTTACTGGTTGTTTACTGGTTGCTTACTGGTTGTTTACTGGTTGCTAACTGGTTGCTTACTGGTTGCTTACTGGTTGCTTACTGGTGTTTACTGGTTGTTTACAGGTTGTTTACTAGTTGCTTACTGGTTGCTAACTGGTTGCTTACTGGTTGCTTACTGGTTGTTTACTGGTTGTTTACAGGTTGTTTACTAGTTGCTTACTGGTTGCTTACCGGTTGCTTACCGGTTGCTTACCGGTTGCTTACCGGTTGTTTACTGGTTGCTTACCGGTTGCTTACTGGTTGTTTACTGGTTGCTAACTGGTTGTTTACTGGTTGCTTACTGGTGTTTACTGGTTGTTTACTGGTTGTTTACTGGTTGCTTACTGGTTGTTTACTGGTTGTTTACCGGTTGTTTACCGGTTGTTTGCTGGTTGTTTACTGGTTGTTTGCTGGTTGTTTGCTGGTTGTTTACTGGTTGTTTACTGGTTGTTTACCGGTTGCTTACTGGTTGTTTACTGGTTGTTTACTGGTTGTTTACCGGTTGTTTGCTGATTGTTTGCTGGTTGTTTACTGGTTGTTTACCGGTTGTTTGCTGGTTGTTTACTGGTTGTTTACCGGTTGTTTGCTGGTTGTTTACTGGTTGCTTGCTGGTTGCTTGCTGGTTGCTTACTGGTTGCTTACTGGTTGTTTACTGGTTGTTTACTGGTTGCTTACTGGTTGTTTACTGGTTGCTTACTGGTTGTGTAATGGTTGTTTACTGGTTGTTTACAGCTGAGAGACAGGATCAGCTGAAACTGTGACTGTTGTCACACTGTGAGACACAAACGATTACTCCACTCACCCTCCTCGGATAAAATCCACAAAGGTGTACTCAGACTCCACTTTGAAGGACAGCAGAGTCACCTGGCAAACACACACACACACACACACACACACAAACACACACATGCACGCACACACGCACGATAAGAGAGAAGCAGATGTCAGGGGTTTATGATGCAACAGAGGACATGACCAGCAGGTAGCAGCAGAGGTGTGGGGTGGGGAGTGGGGGGAGTGGGGATGTGGGGTGGGGGTGGGGAGTGGGAGTGGGGGTGGGGAGTGGGGGTGGGGGGTACTCACAGTGCCAGAGTTGATGTATTTCTTTTTCTTTCCTTTCTTTTTGGGATTTAAAACCTGCCAGTGATGAGAAAAGTCCATGACTGAGTGTAAAAACACCGAGGCTCCATAACCAACAAGAATCATTCACATCCTGAGTCCTGATCAGACCAACACCGACACTGACACTGACGCTGACGCTGACACTGACACTGACGCTGTGTATGTGTGTGCTGTGTTTGTGTGCACTGTGTTTGTGTGTGCTGTGTTTGTGTGTACTGTGTTTGTGTGCGCTGTGTATGTGAACTGTTCATATTATCTGTCCTGATAACAGCTGGTTTGTTTATGGGCTATATGCTGAGACAGCATTATTCATCTGTTAGCTTGGAGCGAGGGTTTAAATGACATCAGCTGCTGTGTGTGTTTGTTTGTTTGTGTGCTTTGTGGAGGTGAGATTAAGATTCATGGTTACAACATCTTCACCTGACAACAGAGCATCTCACCTCGTAGACGTTGAATTGGTTCTGAGCCCGGGACAGCTCTCTGTAGCTGGTGGTGAACTCGCCTATGAAGTCATGGCTGCAGATAAACATCAGTGTAAACACACCATCATCTCGTCCGCGGAGACAAACTGTCATGTCTTCATATCTGTGCCTGTCAATGTCTCTACGTCCCTGCTGCTGCTCCCTCTTCCAGCCTCAACCTTTCATTTGTTCCTAACGGCGAGGAGACCCAGGCAAGTTCTAGTTATGAGAAGCTTTTACCTTCCATCTCGATCCCAGTCGTAAACGTCGATCTTCACAGTCCTGGAAAAAAAAGAGATCTGATGGATCTACAAGAAGACTAAGTTCTGTCTTTAGAAATAAAATGAGAAACAGAATGAGACCTCACTGCTCAATGAAAATAAATCAAAGTTCAATAAATAAATAAATAAAGAAGCTCTGGGGCTCCTCTTCCTCCAGGAATAAAGATACAGTCATATTAAGTTCAGCTTGGAAAAAGTCATCCTGGATTTTCACATAAGCCGTTCAGGAGAAACTGGTGCACACACATCGGTCATTTCACTCCTGTGGTGCGTTCACGTGCCATTTCCTGTGATTCACTTAGATTCTGATTTCATGTTGTGTCTGTAACCTGGCGTCTGGGAGCCACATTCAGGTAGAAAGCTGAAGTGAGACAGGTTCTGGACACATTCTGACCCATGTCACACTGTCACATCACACTGAGAGTCTGTCTGCCTGTCTGTCTGCCTGTCTGTGTCTCATTGGTTCTGATGAGGTTCAGTGAAATGTTTCCCGTCAGCAGCCATGATGTTAGTTTGAGGACGTGTCTCTGCAGGTTGACTCAGCGTCTGTGAGGACTGACCTGTCGTAGTCTCCGTTGCAGAGAGCTCTGACGGGGATGGTGAAGGGCTGCCACACCGGGTTCAGCGTGTTCTTCATCACCTCCGTCTTGTGGCAGATGGTGAACCTGCCGGCAACATGACAGATATGAGAGAGGCAACATTTGTTCTCCTCCACTGAGGACAATCTCCCACCTCCTATGCAGCTCCACACAATGTTCTACTGCGTCTTTGTTAGGTTTTATCTGCCACAAGCACGATGACTGTCATCATCTGAGACGACGGAGACACTGAGATGATTTGTGCTGGAAACAAGCAACAAAACCACTTGTGTCAGATGTGTTGATTCTGGTTTTAACCATTAAGACACTTCTCTGAGCATCATCTCTAACCCTGAACATCATCTCTAACCCTCAGCATCATCTCTAACCCTGAGGATCACCTCTAACCCTGAACATCATCTCTAACCCTGAGGATCACCTCTAACCCTGAACATCATCTCTAACCCTGAGGATCATCTCTAACCCTGAACATCATCTCTAACCCTGAGGATCATCTCTAACCCTGAACATCATCTCTAACCCTGAGGATCATCTCTAACCCTGAGCATCATCTCTAACCCTGAGGATCATCTCTAACCCTCAGCATCATCGCTAACCCTGAACATCATCGGTAACCCTGAACATCATCTCTAACGCTGAACATCATCTCTAACCCTGAACATCATCTCTAACCCTGAACATCATCTCTAACGCTGAACATCATCTCTAACCCTGAACATCATCTCTAACCCTGAACATCATCTCTAACCCTGAGGATCATCTCTAACCCTGATCATCATCTCTAACCCTGAACATCATCTATAACCACGAGCATCATCTCTAATCCTGAGCATCATCTCTAACCCTGATCATCATCTCTAACCCTGATCATCATCTCTAACCCTGAGGATCATCTCTAACCCTGAGGATCATCTCTAACCCTGATCATCATCTCTAACCCTGATCATCATCTCTAACCCTGATCATCATCTCTAACCCTGATCATCATCTCTAACCCTGAGGATCATCTCTAACCCTGTTCAGAGAGCAGTATCTGCTCCTCATGTACTGTGTGTATGTGTATTTATCAGTCCATAAACGTCCCTCATGTTGCCATCGTCTCTCAGCAGCTGGTTCAATGTTTATCACACATTAATGTTCAAACTCACGTTCCGTCCTCGTTGCTGCGGTAGAAAACCAGGAAGGGGTCCGACTTTCCAAAAAAGTCCTTCTTATCCAGCTTGTTGGCGCACAGCTGCATGGTGGCAATGTCCTGAGAGGAAGAGGAGAACTTTCATTTATCATCCAGCTCTTTATTCTCATGCTGCTTTATTCCTGAGCAGGAAAAGGTTTTTCTCTCTGTGAATCCAGATGAACTGATGATGCTAATGTGCTAATGTGGACACACACAAAGTCACAACCGTTCCATTACAAATACAAATATAAAAATATTTAATATAAAATCCACTCTTTCACTGAGATTGCACACTTTATTGTTTTGGTTGTGTGTAATGTTGTGAGTCAGAGCCACTGTGAGGGAACTGCATTATATACATGTGTGAATAAACTTCATCCTGCCAGTGACACACAGAGGTTTTCAACATGAACACAGTCACACATAAAGAGAGGAACACAACACAGATACACATGTTCACATCACACACACACACACACACACACACACACATTACAGAGCTCCAGGTGATATGTACAGGTTAAAATGTTTCATTACATGATCTGTTTTCAACAGAGAGACGCATGTGTGTGTGTGTGTGTGGGTGTGTGGGTGTGTGTGTGTGTGTGTGTGTGTGTGTGTGTGTGTGTGTGGACTGACCCTGCAGTTACTCAGTTCCTCTGCAGTGAAGATAATGACGCCACACTTCTTTCCTGGAATCCCACTGAGATCCCGATGAGGAGAGAGAGAGAGAGACAGGTTCACTGTAGCTTGATGTAAACGAGATATACAACAACACTGTGATAGATGACAGCACAGCAGGCAGGAAAATACTCACACATGATGTCAGTACAGTTAGCATCACTTATCCTTCTGACAATAAAAAAAAATCAAACTAGAAGAAACTGAACCAGGAATCTAAATCCAGCCAAACTACTTCAGGTCACATTGTTTTGTGTTTTTTTTTTCTTTTTCTGGCCACTGTTAAATAAAAGCTGAATGAAACGTGTTCCTTACTGTGCAACAACAGACTGACAAACAACTTATTTAACACAATGACTCTCTACAGAAGTCATGCACAGTAAATGAGTAACATCAGAGGCTGCAGCTGAGCAGAGGAGATCCTGCTGACACCTGCAGAATAACACTGACCACCATGCTGACAGGCATCATTCATCCATAACCATAACCACCTCCATTATCCACATCATCATCAGTCATGTGATATCAGCTGGCCATATAAACCTCCCTGCTGCGTTCCACTTTATGTTTTATAAAGGGTCTATTCTGGATCACTGTTATACTTTTACCGCCTCGGCTGCTAGCCCCCTCTGTTACCGTGGCAACACAGGTAAGTGGAAAGGAGTGCTTAGATATCTACACAGCATGAAGCCTGTTTCTAAAACTGTTGACCTATAAAAATGTACACCCACACCCATGAGGAGGCTATTAGATCCATATATGTCTCTCTCTCTCTCTCTCTCTCTCTCTCTCTGTGTGTGTGTGTGTGTGTGTTTGTAATGTTTCCTTGCTTCTTCTAAAAAACTTTTAAAAAAACTAACTTTCTATTACATCAAGTGCTTCTTGTCTCTTCCCTCATATCAGTATTTCTTGTTGGTGAGTTGCCACCCCCACCACCCCGGGCGTCCTCTCCCCCGGGCGTCCCCTCCCCCGGGCGTTGCTCTGTCTGATCAGAGGCAGCAGACAGAGGTCTGGTCTCTGCAGGCACCGTCAGAGACACTGACCATATGGGAGGAGAAGTTATCACACTCGTGCTGAATCTGTCAGGAGCCGAACGGCTCAGTGGTTAATGTTGGAGAGGCGGTGAATGGCGGTGAATCCACAGACGTGATGATGTGCACGGAGAAAACATCAGGGAACACAGTGACGGTTAAATACCACTCCTTCTTTTAGATATTAAATAATAAACATAACAAATATTGTTTGGATTTTGAGAAATCTACGACTAAATAAATCGATCAATCAGGCTGTTATCTGCAGTGTTGATGATTGTAAGCTCCTCGGTTCCCCGTTAATCACAAACTGATGATCTGAACAGGCCTTCAAACAGGGCTCTTACTTTCACCTGTCTCCTCCAGGTGAATTTCACTCATAGATTTAGTGAAAGAACCTTTGGCAGGTTTGCGATGAGTGTGAGTAAATGACCTCGTCTTTAAAAGTCCATTTCATTAAAATACATGTATACACATATACATGTACATGTGTATACATGTACATGTGTACGTTTTCTTTGTCTTAACCCTGACAACTCTTCTCTCTTTCAGCTATAATCATCACATTCACATTACATTCAAACGATGACAAACACTTTGTTCCTCTCTCCGCTCCCGGTCTGTGTCTCTGTTCATCCCCTGCTCACCCACTGGCACTGGGTTAGGGTTAGGGTTAGGGTTAGGGTTAGGGTTAGGGTTGTGTACCGTAATGTCAGCAGGATGCAGTTTGACTGGTGGACAGTCCACGTCAATAAATAAGAAAACATTTATGTATGTGTTTATTTAATAATTCATTCCTTCACTTTATTCACTTTGTCTCGACAGTTTATAGCAGCCAACGATAAGCTGTGGTTCTGGCTGGAGGTCAACTCCGTGGTCGACTTCTTCACTGTTCCTCCTGTGTTCGTCTCTGTCTACTTAAACCGAAGCTGGCTCGGTGAGTCCAATCATCTCCGTCTCTTCAATCCGTCCTCTCATTCCCACTTTTTGCTTCCCTTCCTTTCCTTTCAACTCCACTTTTCCACTTTTTCAGTTTTTGTCCCCCCTCTCTCTTCTCATGTCTCCCCTCCTTTTATCACTTCTTGGCTATGCCCACGCCTGCCAGTCTCCCCTCTGCCTCCCCCTGCTGGGAGCGTGTCTCTGAGGCCTTCTTGCTCTGGGCTGCTTCCCTCATTATTGAAAGTGACAGGGCTGAGTTCCTCTGATGTTTTGGGGAACACACACACACACACACACACACATACACACACACACAGCAGAGTGGACGGAGTAACGGCAGTGAGAGTGACTCAGAATCGGGCTGTAGCTGTGTGAATGTGCCGCGTGGAGTCCTGCAATACCTCATTGTGCTTGTAACTGCTCTTTAACGGGCTCATTCAACCTCACACCAGATGCACTTGCAAAAACATGTGTTACCCCCCCCCACACACACACAGACACGCACATTCTTGCATGAGCAGACAGGAAAACACCCCAACCTGTATTACGTAACGACCCACTTTTCTCAGACGGTTGTGTCCTAAATTTACACTGCAGCAAAGACTTTATTCTGGAGCTGTGCTCTTTTTTTTTCATCCCACAGCTTCTCTCATTTTAAAACCATAGGCTGTATTATCCACTGGCATTCTTCATTTCTTAGCTAAATGCTGATTCGCCGGTCTAAGCTGAACACAAAGACTGTGAAGATTATTTGTGAGGTAATATTTCACAAAGAAGACACAATATTCAGCCTCTTTTTTTCCCACAATACTATTTTTTTATAGTTACTGGCCAGTAGCTCTTGTCACTAATGGGCCTTTGAAATAAAAAAAAGTTAAATTTTTGACTTTATATTGATTTGAGCTGCAACAGTTTGTCAGTCGATTGATAAACCGACAAAAGGGTCAGTTTGTCAATCGAGAAAACAATGACCAGATTATCAATAATGAGAATGTCCATCAGTAAACAGCCTGTTTTACATAATCTGACGGAACGTTTGGTCTGTTGTCTGCTTGATGGACTGCTACACTGGCATGTCATTGTCGAAAATCCCAGATGTCAGCATTTAATTTGCTGAGAGTAATGAATATCTCGATCCAGCAGAGTATCCTGTTTTTAAAATGTGCACTTAAATGACTAAACATGTGAAATAAATTAGAACGGTGAAAGTCTGATCTCGGAGGTGATGAGGCTTTATTACAGAGCACCGCGGGCCATGAATTTCATCAGGCTCATGCTGTGTAATGAATTAGATATGGCCGAGCAATGTGGTTTCTGGTGTGCATGACGTAAGGTGTCCTCACTCATACCAAGTAAACACGAGGATGATGAAAGACTGTGAAATTATGGTCTGGCTGCTGTCTGACATCGGGGCAGTGAATAATTACCAGTGAGTCATAAATATACTGCATCTGGAGTTTCTACAAAAAAGCTCCCGTGTTGTTTTGTGTGTGTGTGTGTAAACATTGTGAAGTTATATCTTTTCTGATTACCACGTCAATATGTTGACGTGGTAATATGTACCACGTACTAGCAATAGTAATAGTTTACTTTTAAAAATAGTAATAGTACGTAGTAGTACTCAGCGTTGTTATATGTTGAGTACTATTTTTATGAGAGTCACTAATTAGTGGCATCTTTTTCCAGACGTTAGATCTGTTGATTTGTTGGATGCAGACAACCAGAGCGCGGCATCGTAACAGAATGCGCTTTCGTTTGTTTACTGGAAGCGTGTTTCTCCGTGTGTTGAAGGTCACGCTAAGTGTTGCAAAGGCCTCAGTTATAAAATTAACAGTGTGAAGCTCTTCACTCGGATACGATGCGCTTAACAGGCTGGTGATAGCTCCCAGAATACTAATGGGGCACTGGAAGTGTCTGGTAATATTCACGCTCTATGGAGTAAGGACAGGAATCATGATTAGCTACTTATACCTTGTATTAATATGGAAATGAGGACATACAGTAGTGTGTTTTGACAGGAGCCTAGGCCCAAATAAAATGACAGTTAACATCTGGCGCCTTATTATTTATCTACTTATCAGACGGTGACAACTGACATTCACTCATATATCAACACTGTTTTCCTAAAGATTATTGGCCACTTTCATTAAAATCCCTCTAGGAAGCTTGACAGGCCTGTTATTGTTTTTCTTATAATCAATAGACCAATCCATAACATGTTTTTGTTTCATTTACATATACTGTACATATACTGTATATATTGTCTCCTTGTTGGAGGAACATGTATTGAGCTCATTCTGGATTCCCAGTTCATCTTTTCTCTCTTTCCCCTCATCATGCTGTGAAACGCACACCGCATGCATGAGTGTGATACATCTTAATGACGTGACCTCTCGTTTGGCCCCATCAGCAGTGGTCCCGCATGAGGACCATCAAAGACCCAGTTGAAGGTGGGGTCAGATAATGAAAGGACCAGTAAGAGGGTTTTTTTTTTACCGTGTGCGGTGTGGCCCACTCCTGCACTCGAGGAAGTCCATGTTGCGTGCACTGCGAGTTATGCCCACTCTTCTTCTGCAAATTGGACATTGATTAAGAGGCGGAGAAGGATGTGGCGCTAATGTAAGAGGGCATGCGGAGTTCTTCCTTGGAAAAGGAAATTAATCTCCTTTAGCTACTCAAACTGAGCGTTGCTCCCAAGAGAGTGCCAGCAGTGCAGGGTTAGCATTTGGCCGTTGAGGGATGTTGGTCGTCACCGTGGTTACTGAGCCTAACTCTGCCACTTCATTTTACACTTTCCTCTTTACAATGTTGGATTAGATTATTAGATTATGATAAAATCTTATAACCTTTAATGCTGAGAGCGACTAGTTTGTATTGTTTTTTAAAAATTATTACATGATAGCAAACCAAACTTTGTTGACGTTAGGCTCCACAGTCTTCGAGATCTAGCCTGCTACTGCCTCCTAGTGGTGCTTTGGTATATTATTTTTTGGTTTGTTGATCTTGATCCCCTGTGTTTTCCTGCTGAAAGAGGCTTACAGTACCTGACATGAGCATGGGTGCATCTGCCTTATGTGGCCCCTCAGTCACTGGCAGGAAGCCTGTATGTGCATTCAGGCGAGGAAAACTAATTTGTGGGAAGTTTAAGCTTCTTTGCTGTAGCCAGGCAGGCACGTGTTTTGTACTGCAGTAACTTACATGTCTGCATCTTTGTACAGGCAGAGACTTATGTTAAAATTATCCAAAAAACATGTGTTTTAAGGACTAGGTCTGTATAGTAGGTGCATGAATGTCCAGTAGGAAGAGGAGATCTATACGATGCAGTATTTGTGTGCGTTTGTGTGTGTGTGTGTGTACGTTTATGTGTGTGTGCAGGGAAATGCTGCATCATATAATCTCATCCTGGCTGAGATGACCGTCAGTATTAACCCAGATGAACCATCCCAGACCGCTGATTGATAAAAGGTCCCAGTGGGCTGCTCTGCCACAACACGTGACACACAGGCCTCGCTCTGGCTGACAAAGCCTCAATGAAGGAAGAGCGGGCTGTGAATGAGCATCTGGCCAGCTGACACACACATGTGTGAGTGCGTGCGTGTGTGTGTGTGTGTCTGTAAACCCTTGCATGTAAGTGCCAGAGGCTGGGGAATGCATGGCAAAGATATTTGTCATGGATGAACATGTATTCAAAGGACCAGCAGTTCATTGAGAGAGTTGCCACACACACACACACACACACACACACACACAGAGCAGTTGGTGCTGCTGGGGTTGAGAGGACGTTGTACTGATTACCAGTACATTTATTCTCTGTAGACAAATAAGTGCTCATTGGTGTGAGGCCAAGTTTTTGTCCCCAGATGGGAAGTGAGTCCCAAAGTGTTGAATGTGTACATAAAACAAAACACACACGCGCGTACACTATAAGCACGAGCACAGATGCTTCACACTAGTTGAGAATAAAACAGGTCCCAGTGGCTTTCATTACTAAAATTTCTGTGTGCGCGTCCTACTCCTTTGTACAGGTGTATACACAGCATCATATATGTTGTGTGTGTATATTGATGCACGGAGAAGATGATGTTATGGTGCACTTTTTGCAGCCTCCTCAAAATTACAGCCACAGATGTGCTGCCTAAACTTTTAAAACTTTTGCTGGCACACACAATGTATGAACACAAATGTCAGTTTAAATTCCCATCATCTGATTTTCATATTTTGTATTTCTATTATAATTTTGTGTTTATAAAATTATAATACAAATAGTATATAAAATGTCATAGAGGGTATTATAGCTCAGAGATTTCTGGAAGTCCGGGGCCTTGTTAGTGTTTATGTTAGATGGACGAATAGTTCCCTAATCTGACAGAGGTTTTTCCATGTCAGAGAGGTGTTTTAAAATGTCCCCATGGAACAGGACACTGATTTTTTGTCAGGGATTAATGTTTTTGTTCAGCATTATTATTTTTTTTATCTCTGCTAATCCTCTGGCAGAGCTTAGACTTTTTGGATTTTTTTTTTTATGAAACAGGTTCAACGCAGCTGTGTGCGTTGATGGGAACAAAGCAATTGTAAAGCAATAAAAGGGGGATGAGAAAGGTAAGTCTGTTTGGGTTTGTGGGAATTAAAGCCGTTGGTGGGGGTTTGGAAAAATCCACCTTTATTACAGCAGACATTTCTCTCCCAGAGACACAATCCCTGGCACGACTGCCAACGTCTGATGAGACAAACAAAGTGATTCCATTTTGTCTGCTTTCGCTTGTCCATCTGCAGTGGTGACGACACCGTTTGCTATTTTTGAATCTTTGACATGTATGTTGAGGAGTCTCGCATCCTCACTTTTGCCTGGGAACTGTAGCTCGTCTTTGTTCGGACGTGCTTCTGGAAAATTACTGGATGGCAGCTTTTTAATTCCCATTTCGGACAGAAGAGAAAAGGAACTCATCGGATTGAATTTAGCCCGAAAACCATGATTCCTCCCAAGCTCCTCGTGTACCGGCGCACGCACAGTGACGCTCATTTAGAGACCATCCAGGAGACGTGGCGGCGAAAGAAGTCGTGTGGGGATCTGTTTCAGAACGGGTACAGGGTGAGGCAGGGCCATCACGGACAGGAGGAAAAAGAAAGGCAGGCAGGACCGTGGCACTCGGCCCGGTCCTCTTTACAGATCCTCTGCAACTGGGGTAAGGGCATGAATATAAGCAGACATACAATATCCACATGCATTCGCTGGAGGTGTGCTCAGACTTTTTTTTTTCTTGACCTAGTTTATTTAGGACTTTAAAATTGTTTCACAGTCCTAGTTGGCTGGATTGGAAGTGTGTTTGGTGATAAAGCATATGGCAGCTGTCTAATATTTGCAGGTAGTAAACTGACTCAGTCGGGATTCATTCTCCCGTTACCGCAAAACAGACGCAAACACAGACACACAAGAGCGCACACACGTCCTGTTAGGATCCGTCACGTTATGTAAGACAATGAGGCGGGTGTCACATTGTTCTCTGATTTCCAAGCGATTCAGACTCAGGCTTGTTTAAAGTAGGTCACATGATGTTCCTCCTAACTTGTTTGAAGGCATAAATAATAGAAACAGGAGCCAGCGTCTTGCCAAATCCGTTTCTTGTGCGTCACACATTAAATTTTGCATTGTGTGGTGCTGTGGGACGCTGTAGCTCCGAAATAAACATTTGGGCCGTTGGGTTTCATTGTATCACTCATGTATAAATATATATATACATATACATATAGCTCTCACTGCACTTATATAAACACATTACCCTCACTTTCAATATACTATTTTTATATTGCCCTTTTATTCTGCAATGTACATTTCTCATGCACATTTTAAGTTTTTAATAGCTATTTTGATATTCTGCTCCATTCATTTGTTTGCGTGTACTTTCCATGTTGCAGCACTGGCAAAAAAATTTCCTGTTGGATTAATAACGTTCTTCTTATTCTCATTCTCATTCTCATTCTCATTCTTTGTGTCTCTATTGGGAGGATATGTTAGAAAAAAAACACTAATCGATACACATCAATATGAATCTGTCTTGGATTGCCATCATATTTTCAATATGGAATAATTTCTGTCTGTCTGTCTGTCTGTCTGTCTGTGTCTGTGTCTTTCTCTTACAGGTCTAAGATTTCTGAGAGCATTAAGACTGATACAGTTCTCGGAAATCTTACAGTTTTTGAATATCTTGAAAACAAGGTATGGAAAAAAAAAGCTTTCCTCATTCACAGGACTTAACATCAGCTGTTAATAGTCGTGTAAGCATGCTTCCACAGGTATCACAGTTGTATGGTCACGATCGTCATGGTGTGTTTGATTGTGAGATTGTGAGATATAGACTGCGCAGTGTTTATAGCAAACTGCGGTGTTACACATTTGAATTATCATGAGACACTTTGTTTGAAGTTGATTTTGAGATGTTGTTCCCATTTCTATAATTGTTTTTTAATACTTATACGGTTTAATGCTCATTGCTGTGCCCACAATCTATTTTAGTCCCATCTCAATAATCCTGGCTGTAACCGTAATGCTGGTTCATCCCGATGCAATCTGGGAGTTTTATTCTTCCTCTCCTTTTACCCAGCAATTCCATCAAGCTGGTTAATCTGTGCTCCATCTTCATAAGCACATGGCTCACAGCAGCTGGATTCATACATTTGGTGAGTGGACAGATGTGAATGCCAGTGGGGTCTAGTGATTACTGCCACTGACTGACAGGGAACGATGCAGCTTTTGACACAGTTTCACTTATTCAGTTGGAGGAAATGATACCTCGTTATACCTCATTATACCTCATTATACCTCATTATATCTCATTATATCTCATAATATCTCATCTCAACAGGATAACTCGTCGTATCTGCCAGTAACCACTGATATACAAATACAATGTTATTCCAAAACTTAAAATCGGTACACCTCACTCTATACCATGAACTGAAACCATTTTTTAAGTCTAAGCTTTACAACTCTTGCTGCATCTAATTGTACCACTAGATGGCAGTCTAAGCTCAATATGTAAGGTTTTTTGAGTGAGTGGCAGAGAAAAGTATGGACCTTTTTAGCTTGATATAATGTAACTTAATCAAATTCATTTTGCAAAAAAAGAAAATCTTGTTTAGAAATCTGGAGTTTGAATCACGTCTTATTATCCTTCCTTCCCTCTAAATATAGGTGGAAAACTCAGGGGATCCTTGGGAAAACTTCCAAAATTCACAGCCACTTTCCTATTGGGAATGTGTCTATTTGCTGATGGTGACCATGTCTACGGTGGGCTACGGGGATGTCTATGCAAAAACCACCTTGGGGCGCCTGTTTATGGTCTTCTTCATCCTCGGCGGTTTGGTAAAATCAGTCTTTTTTTTTCTCCCTGCCTCCCATTATCCCCCTGTACCCTGTCTTTTCCCATCTGTCATCCAGAACGAGAGAATAATGAATTGATTCAATATATTGTATTTAAATACTTCAGCTATGTTTTATATCTGTACCTCTAAACTGATTAATTAGCGTATCCTTCATTATGCCTTTTTCATAGTGTAGACCTATATTTCTGTTTCGCCCTGTGTGTCTTGTGAAATGGAGTGACGGTACTATGTGCTCCTTTGTCCCCTCCCATTTGTGTCATGTTCGTATTGGTTTGATTGGAGTATCAGCCTTTTCGTCTGATAATGTTGTTACTGTTCTCTTAAAAGCAGTTGCGGTTTCAGGACAACCCCTCCTCCTGTGTCTCTTCCCACAATTCCAACAAACACAGGGGGCAGGGAGATGAAGCTTAGGCCGTCCTGACTGTTACCATAGCAACAGCAGCCTCCCATAACCCTACCTCTTATCTCTGATCTAGCATCCTGTTGGGCTGCAACTATTATAGTAACTTATGCACACACCTGTAAACATTCACTCACTGACACACACACACACGTGCACTCACATACACATGTGCACTCGCATACACATGTGCACTCACACATGTATACAAAAGACCCCGCCTCCTCAAAGTTTTCTTACAAAGGATGGAGGATCCAGTCTAATCACAGTTCCTGTATTCTGCATTTGGTCGTTACCACAGTGCACCGATGACCTGCAGCTGTGCGGATGTTGCACTGGGTTGTGGCCATGGTGATAGGTTATGTGTTTCTCTCAGTGCTGAGAGCTCTGGAAGTCTTTAGGTTAGTACCTCAAGCTGCTTCCTGTCAACAGCAGGAGCCAAATAATGACTCCAGGCTGGAGATTAGTTTTAGGCCAGGAACCGTTACGAACCCACGTCGGTTCACATTATCCCCGGGTTGTGTATCGGTAAACGTTGCCAGCATGATTTTAGTGTATATTTAAGATGCAACAAACGGCTGCGACACTTTGCAAAATGCATCCAGCTCATTTTCCAGCCCAAACACAAAACAAAAAAAAGAATGAGTCTCAATGTGTTTTGCAGCTGTGGACCATCAGGTGGGCCTTTTCAAATCGACCTGCCCCTCCCATCATCTGTGTTTGTTGGACAAAACATGGCACATAGGTCTTAATTCTCAATACGACTTTTAAACCTTATAGTTACTGGTGCTGTCACAGACGGGCTTAATCTTCAGCTGTGACAAAAACTCCTCCCGATGACCAAACCTTTTGCCAAAACGTTACCTGTAGAAACTGGGGCTGTTTTTTCCTCAATAGTAATAACACTATTATTTTTGGTACACGAAGGTCCCTCTCGTTCTTGTGAAGTTCAGAAACCACTGAAGACAGCGAGAGAGGTTTTAATAATTCATAACTGTCCCCCACCATGCACCCACTCTGCGGCGTAGTAGTACCTTCTTTAGTCTCTCCCTCTGTCTTCTATCTTCTCCTTAGGCCATGTTTGCCAGCTACGTCCCTGAAATCATAGAGTTAATAGGAAACCGCAAGAAATATGGTGGTTCCTATAGTGCGGTTAATGGGCGAAAGTAAGTATTCCAGATGGTTCTGCTGTGTTTCGATGTGCGGTGGAACCCTCTCTGCATGCCCTTCTTTCCTTTCTTTTTTTTGTTTTTGTGTTTCTGTTCCATGCATGTAGGCCATGTTTGCTCGCTACGTGCCAGAAATTGCTGCTCTCATCCTTAACCGGAAGAAATACGGAGGGAGTTATAACTCGACTCGAGGCCGAAAGTAAGTTGAAATCCTGACAAGGTGTGGTTGTGTGACTCAAGTGCCCCCCCTACCCCCCCCTCTCAGGTTTTACAGATGCTGGGGGGGTTAGATTACTTGACTTTAAAGTAACGTTATATTATGAAGTCACACTGCGTGACTGGAGACCTTGGCCATTAGGACACAAATATGTCCATGCCTCTTTTTTTCCCACTCTCTCTCTCTCTCTGTCTGTCTCTCTCTGTCTGTCTTCTTTTTCCTCCTCTCTCTCTCTGTCTGTCTCTCTCTGTCTGTCTGTCTTCTTTTTCCTCCTCTCTCTCTCTCTCTGTGCCTCAGTCTGTCCTTCATTCAGAGATTTCCTGAAATCATTTGTGTGCTGTTCGTTTTATTTCTCTGTCTCTTCTCCCTGAAACATCCTGTGTTGCGCTTTAATTTGGAAAATAGAGCTTTCATGACTCGACTTAACAACTTGCAGGACGATGTCCTGTGGTGTTTTCAGAAATGTCATAAATCTGTGCCCGGTGTTTGTGCCCATTTCTGATTTTATTCAGATCCAGATCTTTAATACGATTCTTTTCCAAAAGGGATTAGCATCATAACCTATTCAAATCAAAAGAAAAAGTCATGAAACCCCTACTCTCTGCTTTAAGGATTTTCTTTTTTCACAAGAAAATAGATTTAAACATCTGCAAAGTGCATTATTATTGGTGGTCTCTTTAAGCATCATCAATCTAAATGACCATTGCAGGCCGGGCTTCAGTTACTTTTCTTGTCTCTTTTTTTTTTTTTTTTTTTTTGCATGAGTCCGATTCGCATGTTTTCTGGATTTTTGTTTTTGTGCACGCTCTCCACCGTTTTGCAAACTCGTCTGTCACCGCTCGCCCATCGCATCATCAATGCCTGACACGGTCCTGGCCCTGATCTTCAGTCAGCCCCCACACCCTGAATGCTGGATGCCTCGCTCCCTTTCCGAGCCCCCGCCCCCGCTAGCTCCTGGCTCGCTTTGCCTGCTTGGCTCTTAGTGCTCGCCCGGTTCTCGTGCTTGTGCGGTGGTGAAGTGTGTGTGACACTGTGGTGATATTACTGTTTGTCCAAGATTACCACAGTACTTATGGTGCAGTACTGCTCTCTTATACTCAGATACTCTCTTTTCTACTCTTTTTTTTTCTCGTTTCTTTTCCGTCTCTACCTCGGATGGTAGCCGGTCAGCAGTAGATGGAGTCTTTGGGGAAAAAATGCCTTTGTCCGATGATGTTTGCCTGTCGTTGGGATAAGATTGATGAAATGTTAGGTTTGGCTGGCGTTCGCAGTTCAGACTCGCAGATGAGTGTTGAGAGAAACGCTTGTCAGAACTGAGGATAGTTTCTCCCACACACTTCTTCTCCTTCCACTCCCCCCCCGCTTAGACATATAGCACGGATATACCGATACACACAGGATTAGCGTGGCACCAGGCAGAATCGTTTAGATAAATGTGTCTCGTTGGTGTTTTGCATGGATGGAACCTGATGCTCACGAAAAAAAAACAAAAAACCTGTTGTGTTGTCGTATGGGTTTAGGATTACTCACGTTGGTCAATGCATGATCACTCAGCAGCTGTCATCAACAGGGGGGGAAAAAAAAGAAAAAATAAGATTAGGAGATTACAAATATCCAACTGATTACAGAGCTCACAAACAATGAGATCATAATGCAGTGCCAAGTATTTTAAACGAAAGCCTCGTCTGATTCTCGCTGTGCCTGGCTTCTGTCAAATCGAAACAGGCCTTGATGGTTATTTGGAAGTGAGAGCGACTCATTGGATCCATACCGACTTTCTGTTTGATGCTGGCGTTGCTTATGGTGCTCTGTGCGGCGCAGCGTACATCTGTGGACGCAGCGACAGCTCTCAGCCCGCGCACGCTGATATAATAATGACAACTGCCGCATTCTCCACGGCGCCCACTGCACTCCGGGCTCCGTGGTTTCCATTATGGCTCGATGGTTTCCATTAGTCCCAGCTTCGGCGGAGGGGTTGGCACGGAAACCGGCTTCAACCCTGGCTGAACTCTGACATACACCTTTGAAAGTTCTCCGTAAGGCCCAGCAGCTTGAGGCCTGCTGACAAAGCATCATAGCACCATACACAAAACGTGCACACTTGTTTACTACATAGTACGCAACTTGCTAGTGATTCTTATATGATGTATGATTCATTAGGTTTCATCGCTGACCTAAGGATTAGAGCAGTAATAAGTCTGTCACCTCTGTTGTTGATGTTTGAGCTCTTTGTTCGTCTTGTGTTTACATCCTGGGACTGGTACGTTCCCCAACTGCATGCTGTGTGTGCACGCGCTGTAATCTCCCTGTGCATTGAATGCGAATGCGTATCAAATTTTTTTTTTTTAATTTCCTCAGTTGTCGGGTGTAGTTTTCTTGTGTTTAAAAAAAATCTGTGCTCTTGAAGTGCTCTATTTGTCTGTTTGACCAGATATTTCTATAGCCTGAGATGAACTATACAAATAGTTTGACCAGAGAGGACGTTTTTTTGTTGTTTTTTTTGCAAAACAATTATTAATGTGTCATCCGTTTCCTGTATCCTTTTTACTCTCACTGCTTAAATGGATGTCACTATTTGCCAACATTATCAACATATCTGTCTTGGCTTAAAATCAGTGGTCTGATCAGAGGAGGGAAAAAAAGTTTCATATATGGGGGATCGAGTTTTCCTTTTCTTCTCAGTGTAAGACAAGACAAGTGTAAGACAATACTGCGTAATGTCTCTCTGTGTGTGTTTACCGGATGGATATGAATCCACACGAGCCAAATAATATGCCTTATAAATCTGTACACTCGGAAAAAGGGCATCTGAGCACTGAGAACAGGAAAACATGACTGATGTTTTTCATCTTATGAAATGAGAGACGTCTTGTGCCAGACACTACAAGCTGCCCGCAGACATCTCAGCTCATCAGCTCATAAGACCACACGGCCCTCGCCGCTCGCGCCTGGCCGACCACGCAATCGCAGCTGCTCATTAAGCGCTCTTAAAGGACAGAGGTGACATCTGCGAAGACCATTATGTCCTGCAGCATTCGCAAACTGCCATTCCTTCAGCATGTCACCTTCCGTTGCCAAGTCCACTTGGGTTCAGTCCTGTCCCAGTCCATCTGGTCCAGGATAGGAGAACGCCCCGTGATCTGGACTACGGTTCTCGTGTAACACGACGATCTCTGTTTCCTTTAAACCTGCCAGACTGAATCAGATTCTTTACAGTTTAAGACTAAGTGGACTGTTAAGGGTTTAACGTCTTGGCCAATGAGATTCCTTTTTGTTTATATGAGCGTGATAGTAGTTTGAGGGAAACCAGTCACAACACATCTCGTTTAATGATAAGAAGTTTAACGCTGAACAAATATGACCAGGGTATTTTTTATTTTCGATTTATATAAGGAGAGTAACCTAATACCCATGGTGCTAAGAGCAAAGCTGTCCAGGGCCCAGGCACTCAGAGCTAAATTGGCTCAATTGTCTCCTGGCATATACTTGTAAGTAGTGAATGAGGCCATTGTCATTACAGAGATTGCCTTACAGGTCTCTGTAGGGTAATTAGGGCGTCTGCCGAGTGTCCACACTAATCCATGGCAATATAAGGGCTGGATCCTAGCGGGCGTGTTTGGGTTTCTGGCAATAACACTTGATGCCATTCAGCTGCGGCGGAGTCGCGATACCACAGCGATAACAAAGAATTTACCGCAGAGTGCCCTCAACCTTCTGCATTAGTGTCGTTAAACAGTCCGCTCTAACCGTATTGAGGTTTTATATTGATACTTACCGTCCTATCATGGAATTATTTTCCAAATGTTTTAATTAACCTCAAACCCCCACTCCTATTACTTTGATTATCGTGCTATACCCTATACACAAAAAGATAAGAGAAATTAGAACAGTGTACATTTTTCTGGTAAACGGAATATTTGTCGAAGTCATCTAACATATTAGCAGGGGCGCCATATGTTTTATTATGACTTTATTATCGAGGCAGTTAAGTTTTAATAAGAAATTACAAAACTAAGTCTCATTACAATTAACCCTCATACTTGCTATAACCTTTGGCCTTGACCTTTCTGGCCGACAGTGCTTTCAGAGGACAAAATGTCAACATCAAAACGCATCCGATCTACCCTCGTACTTCTGTACTGTAGTAATCAGCCCTCTGATAGATCTCTGCGCCGTAATGCACCACTGGATGTTGCCCGGGACCTGTCAGATACTCCCAGGTCCTGTTTAGAGCTTGTGTCAAACACAGGCCTACCAAATCACTTTGAAAGTTTGAAGTAATGCTGTGTATAAAAGCGCAAGCATATTGATGTACATGTCTTTGTCAACATCCATTCGCCTCACAAAAGGGGGGCGGTTTGGCCGAGGGGACATTTTTTTCTATATTGAGAACGGATGACAAACCAACCACTGCGGGCTGCGTGATTATATCTGATTTTCTAAAGTGGCCCAAAGTTGAGTGTTTGATTGCACTTGTCTTGCAGAATTTAACCGCTTTCATTACATGGGGGGAAAATATTCACTTATATGGCAAAAACGATCTAATTCAGTTACTTAGTTTGCTTTGAAACAACATTTCTTGACATGTATATAAGTTTTCTTTTTGCCAGTCTATATTTGAGAGTGCTTTGGTTTAGCTGATTATCTCTGGGAGACATGCCAGTGTCTGCAGTGATTAACGTTACCCACTCAAGATGATTTCTTCCCCCCTTCCAGGCACATTGTGGTCTGTGGTCATATTACCCTCGAAAGTGTCTCCAACTTCCTCAAAGACTTCCTACACAAGGACAGGGATGATGTCAATGTAGAAATTGTTTTTCTCCATAAGTAAGTTCACGTTTTCTTTTTATAGCTCTGAAAACACTGCATGAGACAACGCACAGTCCACCCGTATACCTGAGGTATCCGTACGTGAACTAACGCCTCTCCTCCTTTCTCCGTGTGCTAGTATTTCCCCTAATCTTGAGCTGGAAGCCTTGTTCAAACGCCATTTCACCCAAGTCGAGTTCTACCAGGGATCTGTTCTCAACCCGCACGATCTTGCCCGAGTGAAGGTACAGACGGTGACAGGATGCTTAGCAAGATGAAAACACACACAAACAAAACAAAATAACTTTGTTAGTGCAGAATAAGAGGCAAATTCCATTTAGTAAACACAAAGCAGTGTTGCGGTTTTACATATTTCATTTTTTTTTTGTAAAATAATATAAAACAAGTTGTGTCTCTCTGGTGTTCGTTTTGTTACTTGAACCAAATGGACAGAGACAGAAGAGAGAAAAGAAAACAGGAAAAACCTGTGCGACACTGATCAATATCATGACTAATTATACTGACACTGGCCAGAGTAAAAAAAAAAAAACGCACTAATTTATTTAATTTTATAAGAGAGAGACAATTTGTTGAAAGCAAAGAGTGTGTGGTAATATACGCTGACATATACAATATTGTTAACATGTCTATTTCTTTGGTGCTTTATACATAGATTGAGTCAGCAGACGCTTGCCTCATCCTAGCCAATAAATACTGTGCAGATCCTGATGCTGAAGATGCGTCCAACATCATGAGGTATTTTTCCCCTCTGGACTTATGGAGATTGGTAGGAATTTACCATGTTACATAATCACTGTTCAATGTGTCTGCGTGTTTTTGTTTTTGTTTTAGGGTAATTTCAATCAAGAACTACCATCCCAAGATCAGAATAATCACGCAGATGCTGCAATATCACAACAAGGTAAGATGGTTTTCATTTGGTTATGTAAGATTGTTTCACATCATCCTAACTGTTCTCTCCTCCCTCATAAGAAAGACAGATTTATGATACGGGTTTGATCTATAAGTATTTAATGGCAACAACATTTGTATGACCAATAATCAATGAGGGCCATCGTTTTACATGTATTATTATTATTATCATTATTATTATTATTATTATTATTTATAGTAAGGCGTCAATGGTATCTATACAGGAAATGACCTATGCAGAGATTCGGTGTAAACAAATGTCAAAGGGCAAAAGCATTGCATCACTTTGTTGAGGGTACAGCTTCAGGGAATTCTGGGAATACCCGGAACATACATATATACATACATACATACATACATACATACATACATACATACATGCATACATACGTGTGTGTGTGTGTGTGTGTATGTATGTGTGTGTGTGTGTGTATAAAAAGAGATGTAGTCAACATGTAGAGGTGTAATCTTAATAAATATGAATCACTGGTGTTGTTTCCTGTGTCTCGTCACCTCCTCTGTCCTTATCGTATGATGAAGGCCCATCTGCTGAACATTCCAAGCTGGAACTGGAAGGAGGGTGACGACGCTATCTGCCTGGCGGAGCTGAAGGCAGGCTTCATTGCCCAGAGCTGTCTGGCTCAGGGCCTGTCCACGATGCTGGCCAACCTCTTCTCCATGAGGTCCTTCATCGAGGTAACGCAGAGGGCAAGATTGACTTGCCCTGTTGCCTTCACTCTTTCTCAACACACTGATACACAATGGATGAATAAATCCTCACATTGGATTTCTGTAAATGACACCATTTGTTCCGAGATTGAAAGTGAGGTGAGGGAGGGTTTTTTTTTCCTTTTGGCTGATAGATGGGGTATATCCATCAAACACAGCACATTTCCCGGGAAGTCTTGACATCTTTGTCCAGAGACAGACTTCCATTAGAGAGTTTTCAGACACGCTGGCACATCATGTGTTACCGTGACATCCCATATGGAGTCTGCTCACTGTCTCTGTGGCTCAGAATTGAAGAGGTGCTTGCTTCTATCAAAGAACAGTTCTCATGTCATATAAATGATGGATCAGCTTATAATGACCAGCCTGATGTTCTGCAGGGGAACATCTGCAGACCACATTAGGCCGCTGTGGGGGGAAAAAAAACACTGGTGCTTTTTTTTTCTCCTTCCCTTTTACTTAACTTCACATATGACACTTCCTTACTCATGTTTTGGTTTTTTTGTTGGTCAGATTGAGGAGGACACATGGCAGAAGTATTACCTTGAAGGAGTGGCTAATGAGATGTACACAGAGTATTTGTCCAGTGCCTTTGTGGGCCTCTCCTTCCCTACTGTCTGTGAGTAAGTATCACTCTTTACCCACGCAGCAAGTCCCGCTGGTGATGGTAGGTAGTTGACAATACTGATGTTCAAAAAAAAAAAAAATCAAAAACATCAGGATACGGCTGGCCTCTAATTAGCACACGTGTCTTACAGGCTGTGTTACGTGAAGCTGAAGCTGTTGCTCATTGCCATCGAGTACAAGTCTGAGCAGAGAGAAAGCAGGTTTGTATATCGGATCCCTCTCCCACTAACATCTGGTGCGACTGTAGCAACAGCACACTATTTATTTTCTTCTGATAATATACACGTTTTTTCCTCCCAAATCCTCTTTGCAGCTTTGACCACAGAACATATGTATTTATATTGATATATAACGTATATAACGTCATGAATTGATACATTATATATTGTATCGTTTAATAGAATAAGTAAACAATATGTTTCTCGATGACGCTTCACAATATTACACTTGTTATCTAACTAAATATTATTAAAACTTAAAAAAAAATTGAAATACTAGTGAATATTTATTACAGCATAAAATTCCGTCACCAAGCAATCAGCCCGATGCGCATTTAAATTTCATCACATGTGTGTCCTCAACCCGATTCTATTGTGTCTCTGTTCAGTTTGTACATATGAACCACTAACTCCACATCAGTGTTACCGCCAGTAACAACATGAAGTGCTATTTTTACTGTAATCTCAAGTTGCCAAATCCCACCCACCTTTCCCCCATTCACCTGTGTCAAATGTTTTTCTTATGTGTCAAGGTTGCATGGCAAATGGTATTATGCACCCACACTAGAAATTAACCTTTACATTCTAGCATAATATGTATAGAATATAAATATTTTTATTCTTTCTATATAGTTAAATTGACATTAACTATACCTTGATGCTATGATTTTCATTTACTTTTTCATTGTGATTTTAATGATGACAGAAAAAAAGCAGATGAATTGTGTACTACTACTATTTTCAGTGGGATTTGATTTATTCATGTCTTTATCACAGTTAGCTATGATTACAGTTTTCTTTTGTTTCATAAGGACTCACTTATAGGTACAAGGACCTCACCATGACATACACAGTGTGTGCACTTGGACCACGCGCTGCCATAAACGGCGCACCTACCAAAATAGGCCCAAAAGAGTAACAGTCATAGTCTCCTCTTCTTCCATGTTCATGATAATTGTTTGATTTGAGATTTCTTCTTGTTGTTTGCAGAAGCCGAAAGCGGTATGCCCTCTACCTTATCTTACTTCCAAAGTTCCACCCAATCTCCACCACTTTAAAGCTTCTGACTTTGGGAGTTTCCCCAAGGATATTTTTCCAAACACAATCTCACAGGCCTTTTTTTTTATCCCTTTCTCTCTAACTCTTTTATGTTGTCCCTCGTGCTTAATGCACTAACTTCTTTGCAGGCAGAGAGAGGATAGATAAATTGGACGTGTTTGTAGAACTTGTTGTTTCTTTGTCTTTGCTGTCGTCAGTGTACCAAGGCCAAACGCTCACCCTCTCCATAATCTACCTCTTATTTGATCTTTTCAGTTTTGTCCTTTACCAGTCTCCTGCTTAGTTTATTTCTCTCACTTTCAGTTCTTTTTTTTCCCCCCCAGTGTTGCTCAGTTAAGTCCCGCCCCCTGACGTAATGTTCAGCTCTGCCAAGTGAATTATTCCACTCATGGTGTTTTTAAATCATGGCCAGATCAGTACTCGTATGTTCTTTGACTCAGGACCAGTGAGGAGTTTATGACCACACACCTTAGTCCTCAGATGTGACGTTTACAAGCACTGAGAATCTGTTGTTCCACATTTTGTATTTTAAGTCTCGACATAAACCGACTGATTTCCTGCCGTTGCTTTAGGCGATGGCTGATACGACAGCATGTCTTTTTCCTTATGGTTTCATTACGCCTTAACAAAGGTTTTTATTTTTTCCCCCTTTCCATCATGTCACACAGTAGGAAAGGCATGGAGCTGTTGAATTTGGATACCATTAAGTTTATCCAAACTAAAATACGACAATCATAGGCTACATCTTGCCCCCGCATTTCACTTTTGCATCTCATCACCCTCTCATGTTGTCACTGCTACATGTATATCCATCTGTGCATGTGTGTGCGTCTGCGTGTGTGTGTGCGGTTACCTCGAGAGGGAGAGCCTGTGCGCGGATGCGTGCGTGCGTGTGCATTCCTGTGCGTCCCAGCCCCCATGTACCGTCATGCTCATGCGTCTATCGAGTAGATGTTCTTAAATGAGGTCACTTCCTGTCAGTTTGGTGTTTGAGAAACAATCCAACTGCACAGAAGTTACTGCAACCGTCTGCATCTACGTATCCGTCCCTATACCTGTACTGCAGTGGCTATGCATTTCTGTTTGGTTATCGTCCTCTTCATTCTGTTTGGTAGCAGCATGCGATGACACTATCACACAAAGTGTTTGATGCTTGTCTTGTTGCTCACAATATGAGGTTTTGATGCCTTTTAAGCTCCTATTCGCCAGTTTGCACCCGACTGAAGAGAAAAGTACACCTGTAAAATCTCAGATTTGGGCAGCAATGTTTGTGGAACTGTCTTGATTTGATCTATTTCTTTTTTTTAATTTTGACTAATGCGCATGCCAGGCGTAAAGCCTGTTTACTTCTCTGGGGGCTATTAAATCTGAGGGAATGTTATATATGCTATTCTACCTTTTTGCAGTGCGGAAAAAAAAATCTAATTTGCATGACTGGTGCTATTTGATCACATCCCGATATGTACAGTATGTGGATTCAATTGCTCCCTTAATATTTTTGTTTTTGTTTTTTTTTGTTTTTTTCCAGTGTAACCTTTTCCAGAGCCCAGAGGAAATATATGATTTCATTAATTTGTAAATTTTAAGAATTGAAATAAAAAAAAACAAAAAACAAAAATTTGAGTCCGGATGGTGAAAAACATGTCCCCAAAATCGACCCATAAATAATATTGTCACAAATTTAAAAAAGTAGAGAAAAAGTATGACAAGTTCATCAGCTTTCCCCCGGGCTCGCGTTTTTTTTGAAGGTGTGACCCTTAAAGATTTGTCAGTTTAGTGTTTTAATTTAACCAATTTTTTTTAACTTCACACTCACATCATTGATGATTGTTGCCCACAGGTAACCATTAATGACCAGGGTGTGTGTGTGTGTGTGTGTGTGTGAACGTGTGTGTGCGTGTGTGTGTATGAGTGTACAGTATGTGTGTGTGGTGTCTATTATATGTCACAGTCTAATTAATGGGGAATGATACAGCCAGTCGCTTGAAGTGTTTGGGGTATAAATTGAGTCTCACCCATACTAGAAAAAATAGTGTGTCTCATGTAGCTTATGATTTCTTTGTTAGTGCAGCTGTTGCTGGATATTCACTGTCGTGAGTTACACACTTGATGTAACTTGATGTAACACAATGAATCAAAGTCAAATGCTGATTTTTAAGAGACTAATTCCCATAGACTTTAGTAGACTTTAGTCACTCAGCAGAATCAGGGTCATCCTAATGGTGACGATAACAAAATGCTGTTCATTCCCTTGCATCCCTCTGTCAGATACTAACCGAGGTAATGACACTTACTGTGCATTCGTCACTACTACTGAACTACCGTGTCTCAGTGGCCATCGTAACATCCGTTTTGACCAGACGACTAAAGCTAAAACCACTCCATGGCCATAATTTTAATTCTTTCTGCCCTCGTACCTTTACTCAGTCCACTCCGGGCCCCTAGAACCCCCCACCCTCCCCCCACCCCAACCTGGGGCCAATCCCACTCAGTAAAAGAAAAGAATTAAAAATTCGGTGTGTGATCATACTGTTGTACATTCTGTCCATCCATGTGAGCGCCGCATCAGTCAGTCTCTCCAAAATCAAAAGAGCGGGCGTGTTTATGATAGCAAACCAAGCTCATGATTAAAGGCTCTAACACGCGTGTGTACCATTCCTCTTGATTAGCATGTCGTGTGCATGACCTGAGTGTTGTCGGTAGGTTAACAAGCACCGTGTGTCTTATTCCTGTGATTCTCCAGCATCCTCATTAACCCGGGCAACCATGTCAAGATGCAGGAGGGAACGCTGGGATTCTTTATTGCCAGCGATGCCAAAGAAGTGAAGAGGTAATCCAGTCGTCCCGACGGACGGTTGGTCACTCATTTTCTGAAACAGTCAGGTGCTCAACATTGTCTGCTGTCCCTTTTTTTTTAGAGCTTTTTTCTACTGCAAAGCTTGTCATGATGACATCACAGACCCGAAGCGGATCAAGAAGTGCGGCTGCAAACGACGTGAGTACAACTGCTCCTTCTTTTTGGCCCATTGGCAACTCGCCACTTCCTCCCTCCCAACCCCCAACCCCCACGCCCGACTCGTAGCTCTGTGTGTCTTATTACAACTGAGGTTTCACCAGTTTGCAATGTTACTTTGGATTTTGTGCCATTGGTCTTCTGCACTGTGGTACAAGTAATAAACTGCATGTCCTCCCACCATTGTGTAGGAAAGTGTTTACTACGAGTCTCTTATGACCTTTCATAACATTCAGGTATAATCATCATCATTTTCCTACACGAGGCAACAAACCTTTGCCTGTCATATTTAAAATATGTATTAATGAATACGCTGTAATGGACATGACCCGCTATGCTATATAGTTTGACACATAAAATTCCTATTTTAGTTAGTTAGTTTCACGCCCACATATTTTTTTGAGTCCAGCTCTTTAATATGCAGTTATTTGCTGTAAATGAAAGCGAGCTCACTGTGGGCCAGTCAAACACTCCTGGTGGAATAACCACCTTTTCCTATTTCTGTGCAGACATGGCATTACCAGTGAGGCAGGAACTGCACCTGAATAGAACCTGACCTATGCACAGTAGTCACTTGTCAGGGCATTTTTAGTTTACGGGATAAATAATTCAGCTGAATATCCTGTCGTTCCACAAAAGGTCACAGACAATTACAGTGAGCATCCTGGTGGAGACAAAACCAGCTATTTTAAAACAGATGCCCACCGTTTCCTTCTTTTGTCTGTGGCATCTCAATTATTCACTCTGAGAACTCGCGCTCCGCCAGGCCTCTCACACTTTAGCTTGATTTAGATAAACTGTTTACTTCTGTTTGCTTTCTTAGTATCTCTCCTCCCAGCCTCCAGTGATGGAACGTAGCGTTATGTTTTATCGCGTTACAGTTGTTTCCAACGCGAGTTGCATTTAGAACGATGACAGTTCCATTACTGCGATGGAAGCCTGTCCCACAGTGTGTTCTGTTCTATCATGTTTTGTTCTCTTTTGTTGTTTTTCCCATGTTCCTTTATGACCAGTGACACACTTTTGATGTATTTCCTTCCCCTGCTGCCATTGGAAAACGCCACTTTATTTTAACTACTTGATGGTGATAGTGATTTATTGTGAGTAAAACAAACAAAAAAAAAAAACGGGTTTCATTTACCCAGAGTGCAGTGCAAGTGTTTTTTTTTCTTTCCCTCCTCTTCAGCGACTAGTATACTGTATCTATGTTGCATGTACCAGTGGAGCTTCTGCATCCCTCTCCTCTCATTTCTACACTGTGTTTAGATCAAAACCAAAACAGCAGAAATCAAACTCACACCAGCGTTCGCCCGACTCCTCCTCAGTGGCCCAGTCAGCTGCGGCTCCGACTAGTTGGAAACGACAATTAAATATTGTGTGATTGAATCACATGTGGCCGATGAGCTCTCGATTTCTTCTCGCTATTTGATCATCAACCCAAACTCAGACTTGGGCATTTGAAAGCCAGGCCGCCGTTAAGTCTCATGTCATTAGTCGTGATTAAACTCCTTCTAGTGTCACGCTCCGGTGACAGTACAGAAAGAACGTAATATTAAAAATTCGGACATGCCGTACGGTAATCACAGATTTAGGAGCGCGAAGGCAAAGGGAAGAAAACGAACAAGAACCACTGAGATCTTAAATTGATCTGCTTCGTGTCAAATGGAGTTTTGTGTGTGGCTGTACTTTCAGAGAGCAGAATATGTCCTTGTGGGAAGTTCTTCAACTCTTAACCGGCCGTGTTGCCAAAACACAATCAAAACAATCTGGCCGCTCCTTTGCTCCACTTCTCTGTGATCTCAGCCCCCTTTTCTAAAGCCTGGTTCCTCGCCCAGCCGGGGCTGAGGTTTCAGAGATCATCGGGGCCTTTCACAACTGAAATGTCACCGAAAACAGCCTTTTGTCTTTTCAAATTTGGACCTTTATGTTTTTTTCCCCCTCTAAACTTTCCTGCCCTGGGTGAAAAATCCAAGAGTTTAATTGTCATAGCGTTAGATTGCCACTAGATGGCGGTGCCCAACCAAGGTCATGTCCAATAGGACCATTATTAAAATGGTGATGTCTGTAGAGGAAACTCAAATCCCGTGTGACCCGTTCAGCAAAAATGCAAGGACTATATGTGAATATATCCCAATTTTCTCGTCTACTCTTTTTCATGTTAGCATCATCAGCTGTAATTGGTTTTTGGTGAGGACTGTGTGTTTGTGAACACAATCTGATTTTTTTTTTAATCCAAAGACAAAATCTT
This sequence comes from Trinectes maculatus, assembly GCA_016785345.1. Lineage (NCBI taxonomy): Eukaryota > Metazoa > Chordata > Actinopteri > Pleuronectiformes > Achiridae > Trinectes > Trinectes maculatus. The sequence goes on from JAFBJQ010001193.1 coordinate 47,964, forward strand.
TGTGCACTCGCCTCTTAATCCATCCACTATAATGATCGTCTGTGTTTGTTGTGGCTAAAAGTTCACGAGCTAATAATTTTCCTTGCACTCTTGCTGAATGAGGAAGCTTGAGGTGGGAAGTCAGAGCGAAGCTTTATTCGGGACATCCTCTGGATTCAACACGCGCCCTGACAGCTTCTGTCTGAGTATGTTGTGACCTTAACGGACTTAAAAGCTACGACGACCCATCAAACCCATGCAGACAGTTGATCAGGGCAGCCGTCATGTTGAATCGTCAACTAGGAATGCCCTGACGCGAACACCCTATAAAGCCTAGGCCGGAATCTGGGTATATGTGAAGTCAGAGGTCATTGTCCGTGTGTCTTTGTGTCTTTGTCGATGTCCACCATTGTTCCCCCCTATTTGTGTCAGCAATCCACACTGTGACGCGTGTGGTGTGGTCTGAGTACCCATGCAAAAACTCTGAAGTGAAGAAATCTCAGCATGAACTGAAAGCCTTGCTGCACTTGTCTGCCAGCCCCCCCCCCGTCCCTCCTCCCCCCAAACTGTTTCATCACTGTGAACAGTTATTTCTGTACCCCCCCTTGTTGCTAAGACCAAAACTGCATATGTTGCTGCATGCTTAGAACATGCTCACAAAGCCACATCTGCATGAAACAGGACACAACAGTCCCTGATGCCGTCTGTCTCATGGGTCACAATCTGCTTTCCCCCGTTCTGTTCCTGGCCGGAGGCAGAAACACACATTACCTCATTCAGGACCTTATTTTCCAATGTGACTCGCAGTCAAAGATGCTGAGAGTGTCTCTGCAAAGGTGCCAGACAGTATTAGTCCGCTGTCTGTTTGCACCTTGGCAATGAGAGAATGGGGACCAGGGACTGTTTCTGTGCCCAGACTCACAGCAATCTACAGATGCTGCTCTGGGAACTTTCACTCCTGCCTCCCGTGGGGTTTAAGGCTTCACACAACAATCGCACACACACACACACGCACACACACACACACACATGCACGGACTTACATGATCTACAATATTTTGGCTGCAGATGGCCCAGTAAAGATGTTCTACAATAGTATGGTGTTGTAAACGACTCCTTACACATCCAGTCTCTCCCAAACATCCAGTCTCCAAATTGCCAGCGAAAACAATGTAGCACATACAGTAATATTATATATATATATATATATATATAATATTACTGTATGTGCTACATTGTTTTCGCTGGCAATTTGGAGACTGGATGTTTGGGAGAGACTGGAAAATATTTATAAATATTTATAAATATTTATGATGTGTAATTTTTTTATAAATTTCTTCTTTCTTAATTTGCATTGGCTCATTCTCGAGCAACCACAGCGAGACTGCAGACATACAAACTTACAGACATACAGTACAACAAACCTCATCGTTTGTCCCGTCACACGTGCACATTAGCGTGAAGCGTCCCTCGGGGGGGTGGGGGGTGGGGGGGGGGCAGAGCAGTCAGGTCTGAGTCGAGCATGAACTGGGCCGAGCGAGCCAGTTTTAATAGTGTGATGCCTTGGACAGAGCCGCCGCAGCTGCATGATGGGATACAGGTACGTGATCCACCCGTTGAGCCGAATGGATAGAGGATGTACAAATGTATGAAACGTTGTTTGAGGTTTGCTGCTGAAAAAAAGAACATTGCTCCTCCTCCATGCCTCTCTTCCCCGAATGCCTCCCTCACTCTCCCCCTTTCCCCCCTCAGCCCCTCCTTCCCCTACTGTTATAGTTTTGGCCTTTTGACCTGTTACAGCCTTGGCACACAGCTTGAGCTCCTATGTCAGTGTAAATGAGAAACAACAGACTTATTATATCTTATATCATACTAGTAACAATATCATCACATCAGTAACATGTCTACATGTTACTGATGCTGCCTCCAACAAGAAAGTAAAAAAAACTATTATTATTATTATTATTGTTGTTATTATTATTTAAATACACTACACTTCCATTGTGTCTCTCTGTGGGGCTCAAGTCTGTGGGAGCAGGGGGCTAAGGCTTGCACTGTCTGATGAAGTTACTCCCCAACTTCCCCTGGATGAATATTTCCTTTTGCCATTAACCTGCTGATTTTCCTCTCCTCTCATCCCAAAACATGACTGTAGCCAAGATGTCCGTCTACAAACGAATGAAACTGGCATGTTGTTTTGATTGCGGCCGTTCAGAGCGAGACTGCTCTTGCATGTCAGGCAGTGTACATAGTAACATGGACACCCTTCAGAGGGCCTACCCACTTTCCTCTGTCTCTGTTCATGATTGCGCAACCACTTTACGTGCCTGTAAGTGACACCGCTCAACACATGCTGTTACGTGTCTGTGGTGTGTGCTCTGTGTGTATTGTGCCACGCGGAGGTACGTGTATATCAGAAATGTTGTGTGTGTGTGGTTGTTTACATTGTCCGTTAATTGTGACTGTAGCTGTTGTTTATGGGAAATTGCTCATCTTAATTTTGTTATTATATTTATGTCTATCTATCTATCTATCTATCTGTCTGCCTATCTGTCTATCTGTCTGTCTGTTAGTCTGTTTGTCTGTTTATCTGTCTGTCTATCTGTCTGTCTGTCTGTCTATCTGTCTATCGTTTTGTTTATAGTTGAACTTCAGCTTTATTTATCGTTTCTGACATTCTGTCTTATTTGATGAGTGATATATCAAACATATATATATATATATATATATATCAAATATATATATATATATATATATATCAAATATATATATATGTATATGTATATATGTGTGGTGGGCAGGTGGTGGTGGTGTGGCTGTGTGGTGCTGCTGTACCGTTCAGTACTGTAGGTGTTAGACGTGTGGCTACTGCATGCTGCATCAGTCATGCAGTGATGTGTATTTATGTCTTTAAGGTAAGGTTATTTGTGTACACAAAATTGGAAGATGTTTTTATTGTCAAGAATCCTTTATCTGCTATTTAATCTTGTTTGTCAAACTTTGTTTTATATTTTTATTTTGAAGGCAAACTCTGGTTTTCGGTTTTCGTTAAAGCAGTTTTGTTTTCATTTGTGAAATAGATCCCACACCCCTATTTCCTACACGAGCGTTTAAATCCCTTTTCATCCTTTTTTTTTAACTTCTTTGACTTAACCTCAATTAGAAAAAAAAAAGTTTTTAGTTATTATTCTGCTGTTGAGGATAAATAAAAGTCTATCCAAATATTTTTTATTTAGTCTATCCTAATCTATCAATAAATGAGTAGTGCACTGTTATTAAAAGCAAATAAAAAATAGGGAGTTACTTAAAAAATGCCTTTAGACATTTCATTTGGGCAGTGTTACAAATTCTAAAGTTTATTGTATTCAACCTCCAGCTTTTATTTCAGTTGTTTCGAATTTCCTGTCGCCCATAAGTATCAGCGACACACACTGTGTGTAGCATAGGCCGGGAGGTGGGTCTGGAGAAAAGAGAATAAATCAGGAAAAAAAGACCAGAAAAAGACCAAATGTTAATAACAAAAAAAAGCGATGTTGGCTTGATAAAGAAAAGGTTAGAGGACCAAGGCTCCCGGTAGATCTTCTTCTTTTTCATTTTCCATCTGAGTGGGTACAAAATACAAAATTGTCTGTCAATTAGACATGGCAGCACTAGGCCTCGCTATCAAAGCCTTGGGTTCAGACATACAGATCTGATTTCCTTCTCAACATTCTCCCACCGTCTGCCGACTCAGCCTAGATTAGTGTCAAACAAGCCATGATGAGTTTGGCTTGGCCTCTTGTAGTTCAGCCTGCGCTGATATCCCCCGATACCAATTACTGGCCATTACATGGTTACTGATCTCACTTCTCCCTCAACCCCCTGTAGGATTCCAGGAAAGCCTCCTCTGTCTTAGATTTCTTTCCCTTTTCAACTCTGACTTTGTCTGAACAAAGTGAGTTTATTGAAATAGTGCGTTGGGTTTTGTCAGTCAGGGATTGTTGGATTTCCTCTCCCCACTTCCTCTCTTTTTTTTTTCCCCAGTAGAATGAGAGGATGAGACGTCTCTGTACATGATGACTTCATGCTCTTGCACATCGGAGCCAGATTTGTCTGCTCCTAGAATTGGGATAATGTTGGAATGTTGGGAAACGTGGTAAACACTCACCTCTTTAATGGTGACAGAACCATAAACCTTTGAATGGCTTTATGGATATGAATGCATTACAGCATTTCATTAATGATGCGCCCATTGAACAGGTTTAGTGGCAATGTGATATTAGATAAACCCTTGACCAAATAGTGAGCTAGACAAATTAGCCAGCCAAATGAATGCATACTTCTATACACAGTATAAATACACAGTGCAGTTTGCATAAATGTTCAAATATGAAAGTGAAAAAGGAGAATGGCAAGTTATTTCTATTTCTAATGTGTAGTCCTAATTATAGTTCATATCTTAAATTAAAAAAACGTAGATGAACTTGTATCACATATAGACTTAGACTTAGACTTAGACTTAGACTTATTTATCCCTTGGGATGAATCCTCCTGGGAAATATATATAGCCCCCCCCCCCCCCCCTTGTGTGGTTTGCGTTTACTGATTTTGGTCTATAGCAGTTTAGATTGTAAAATATGACCTCAGAAGTCATTCTGACGAGTTGAGGCAAATCAGAAGTTCATTTCCGGCTGGTACTTTAGTTACATATGATCTGTCTTTGTGACCTAACCACCATCCCGGTCATGGTTTATATAACGGCCACTCTGGCGCTTCTATAACCACGTGGACAACAATAAGGAACTCTGTGTTCGGGAGATGCTTTTGGCTAAGTCCACCACGTTCTGGACTGTGTGTGTGTGTGTGCGCGCGTGTGTGTGTGCGCGTGCATGCTTGTGCACATCTAGTGTGTGTAACAACATGCACTCGTGTCCCTGTGTTTCTGGATATGTTTGTTTCTGCATCTCATTGCTGGAGACCATATCTGCCCTGACACGGAAATTATGTTTGCATTTTCATTTTACCCAGCCCTGCTGGTCCATCACCAAACTTGCCCTGACAGATCCTGTCCACCAGGCAGGGTTCCCCCACAGACACACACACACACACACCACGCTTTGTCTTATGCTGCCTCGCTATGGCCTAGATGCAGGCCAGTTACTCTGTCGCCTGTGCAGTGCGGGGAGATCACTAGAGACAGATGCCAAGGCCACCTTAGGTCCATGTTTGTGGTTCTGTGTCATAGGCCAGCCCAGGGCCCACCCTCTGACCTTTATTGCTGCGGGAGACTCTGGGAAAGAGTCGGAAGTGTCAGGAGCTCAGAGCTCAGATCAAGTCCCCTCTGCAGCCGTTCTTATATTGGTACCACTCCTCTAATGTGCAGCATTGAGCCCGAGCCGGATAAATTACTCTCTTATTTATGATTATTAATTTCTACATGTGCAAGAGATCTGGGCTGCGTGCAAAGATCAAGCCTCTTTGCGTTTGCGTCGCGTGAGCGCAGCTGTTTTGAGTAGCACGCGTCTGCTGTCTTGTGTTTTGGACGTCTACATGGTCGCTGTCTGTTCCCCATGCTGGCTTCTGGTGTTCAGTCTGCAGAAGATACAGTGGTGATCACTGGTAAAAAAAAAAAAAAAGACACATCAAAAGTCTGAGCATTGAATCAGCCAGGCACATTGTGTTATTGAATCTGCCCCAGACGTTGTGTAACCTCAAATTTATCCCCTTTTGTAGCAACATAATAATTCATTACGTCTCGTTTATGGGTTTAGAACACTTTCCTAAAAGCATGGCTCACACTGATTCATTCACCTGTCTGCCATACTTAAATGACCTTCGCCATTATTTGAGTTATTTATTTATTTATATAGACCCTTTTTTTTGTATCCCTCTGCCTTTAGCTGATAGAAGTTCATCATTTTCACGTTGAACTTGTTTTCCATCCACTGCTCATACGTTGATGTCTCTGTTCCTAATGTGTCTGTTTCATTCCATCCTCTCTCCCTCTGTGTGACCTGCCACTTGTCTTTGCATTCTCCTCAGCCAAATATAAGTATAATGGATATGTCAGATCACGTAAGTGTGTTTTTCTGTCCTTCTCCCCTAGATCCCCTAAATGTCGTGTAACATTTAAGAATTAATACCAGTGCTTTGCTTTGTCATTGTTGTCCCTTGTTCCTATAGCATACAGTGATATTGTCTTGTTTCTAAGTCTTAAAAGAAAGTAAACAAGTGTTCAGTGCTTGTTGAACTTAGAGACACTGTTTTGTTAGAAACTTATTAATATTAATATTAAATCATTTCTATGGACTCCGCTGTGTATTCACAGTAAATCTAAGTAGTGTCTGTCAATTTAAAAAACTGACTAAGCTTATTTGTTATTATTTGATTACACCATGTAGTTCCATGAAATATATTCTTCTTTGTATTGTGCTGCGTGTAGCAGCAGATGGCGCTACAACACCAGGGAACAGTGGAGGTCAAAAAGAGGCTGGTGTTCGATTCAAAGCCGATTGCAGTTTAGGTAATTCTCTGGCAAATAATTGTTAATGCATTTTATCCCACGGATTAAGAATAAATGTTAGTTTTTTAAATGTTATATGCAAACGCTAACATTTTTATATGTATGTGCTTATGCAGTGTTTTTGTTCCTTTTAAACACTTAGGCATTTCCTTTCTGTTTTTCTTTTGAAATAGTGGCTGCCACTTCAGCAAAACTAAAAGAAATTGCAATAAAAGTCCGTTTATTTTTAAAAAAATCTTTTTTAAAACTCTAACAACACAACAATGCATGGCCTCAAAAGCTATTTCATGCAGCTGCAGCGTACATGCAGAACTAAGCTTGTTCTTGCAGCAAACGCTGTAAAAGGCAAAGCCGGCTTAGCTCACATACAAAAAAAAACAAAACAACCTTTTAGTTGTTACTCGTCCACCTCATCAATCCAGTTTACACTGGGTCGTTGCAAACTGATAATGCTTGCATGCAGGACAGTACTGTCACGTGATTAGCATTTCAGGAAGGGACATTTGCCGTCTGGGTTGTGCAGGATGCACAGTGGACCTGCCAGAGCGGGTGAGTGCTCTCTAACGCTGCACGTGTTTGACAAGGGCCAGATGAATCCAGGAGCTATCGGTGGCGCCCTGTAAATCAAAGAGGCAGCTGACGGCCGGGATAAACGTCTGTTTATCTCCCGGGGCCACACAAGCATGCTCTTTCCCCCAAACAACCAACCAACCAGTCTTCCACCAAAGGGAGGAAACGGGCGCCGCCTCTCCCAGTCAACTTTACAACCAGATATTATACAACTCATCTCCCTCTGTTGTGTCTCTGCAGTTTGACATGACCCCTTCAGTACATACAAGTTGATTCTGGAGTCTGTCAGTTTGTGTGTGTGTGTGTCTGAGTGAACATCAGGTGTACATACTGTATACTGTATGTATTATTCTCACATTATTCACAGAAGGATGCCGGTGCACAAACTGATACTGTGACTATTGTCGAAGCTACAGCAAAAAAAAAAAAAGCATGTAAATTTACCGTATTTCATGACTGCATTTTTAGTCTGCAAACTCCTATACATAATCTATAAAATGTCCCATAAATGTTTAAGAGTGGATGTTTTTTTTGAATTAGTGATAGTGTGAATTACTAATTTTAAATATTATATTTGTTAAAAATGAAAGTACTGTCCTTCACGTTATGCCTGACATGACACAGTATCTGATTTGACTGCCTTTAGCCAAGTCGTGTCTTTGTTCTACCAGAAAGTGACGCACAACTGAGAAGAAATTAAAAAAAAAAAACAAAAAAAAAGCTGAGAGGCTTCTAATTAATTCATGTTTGTCACAAATGCAAAGTAAATGTCTCTCAGTTAGAGCATCATTGGAGAAAAAAGTGTTTCCTGTTAAATTATTAAATTAAATGAGAAAAAAATGTTTTTTTTTTCAGGAACAGGTTTGATTCTTATTATTTATCACATAATGATTACGTATTAATTTGACCGAATATTGAATTGAAAGTATAGTTAAACAATTAAAAATGTCAAACAGGGCAGTTTTATTATAATAACTATAATTCTATATAGTTAAACACTATATTTTACAGTACTGAAGGCTCTCACACATTTTTTTTTTATTCTCCATTGTTTGACAGTAATGGACGAAGTTAGACCGCCTTTTCAAAACCGATCAGTTAAAACCACCAGCTGCGCCTCGGCCTCCATCGCCACAAATGAATTCCTTTCCAACACGCTGCACCCCAACCGGGACCCCCTGGTCAACCCGGGCACAATCAACATCCCCCTTGTTAATAACCGTAAAGGAAGCCTGCTCCCCGTGGGGCCCAGGCCAGACCCCTCGCAACTGCGCTTCAGTATCTCAGGCCCAGGAGACGTGATGGCCAGCTCCCTGGCTGCGAGCCGGCTGAACCGGGCCCGCAGTCTGCCGGTGAAATACCGCTACCACCCCAGTAATGCCATGCTGCTCAGTCACAGTCGGCACTGTAGGTCGCCCCCTTAGCGGGATGCATCAGTCAGTAACCCCCGCCTGTGCCGTCTTGTTTTCCTGCATGATGGTTCACTCTGCTGGAGCTGCGGCTTTGCCTGCTTAGTGCAGTGGTTGCTAGTGTCTGGGTGACTTACCAACCGAGGAGTGATAAAACCTGTGAATTTAGAACATGACACAAAGGAGCATCTTTTAATGTGTGTATTCAGAAGTGTGTATTCAGGAGTTGTTGAGCTGTGAGGACACTGACCTTTTGGGAAAGGAAATTACATTTCCATCTTTTAATACCCAGTGGCTGGAAAGTAGTTTATCGTTGTAGGCATAAGTGAGAACTGTAATATTTTACTGTTAACAAATAAAGTTTAAACCGGGAGGATTCTGTAAAACAATAATGGCAACCGGTGCATATTCCTGATGTGGTATTTTCAAAGTGCATTAGAGAGAGAATTATTTGTAAAGTGGAAACTGCTTGTGATAGTAGCTCCTCCGAATGCCCCACCGCATAAAGGAAATGTCAGACAATGACATTTTATTAGGAGGCAAAGTCATATTTCTTATCTTTTATTAGCAGAATTAGGTGACAGCCCGGAATGGGCGCTCAGACAATAATGAAATTCCACATGCTCGGAATAGTCACGGCTTGCGGCGTGCACATTGATTTGCACTAATATCATGCTGTGTTATTGATTCCTAACCAAAGGACTAATACAGGTTTGAAGTGACAGTGCACTTGGCATTTGCGCTGAGAGAGTGCAGAGTGGATAAGAGAATCTGGGAGCCTGTCTGAAAGCTCTCCAATCTCAGACAGGAGGGAAGATCAGACTGCTGTTAGCCTGACTGAAATCTGCAGACAGTCGGGCCTGGCCCCACTCGGCCTCCTCTCTCTCTCTCCCTCTCTCTCGCTCGTCCACTCCGTCTGACTGGGACTTAAGCAAAGTTCGAAGGAGTGTTTTTTTTTCATGTTTGTTTTCTTTTCCTTTTTCTTTTTCTTTCTCAACACAGCAAAAGCAGAGTTGACAGGAAACTGAACTTTAATCCGGAATATCCAAAATAATCTCCTCCGTTGTGGCCAACAACGAGTCCAGCAGCCACTTAACACCGAGGTGTCAGACACCAAAATGGAATATTTCAAATATTTCAGATAAATCCGTTATTTTTCAGTGCAACTTGTAAAAGTAGACCTGGCTTTGATGATGCACATCTACCAGCTGCTTTCATAGTCCACTAATTTATGCTCTGTCAGCGTTTTCCCTGTTGAGTGCAGTATGATCCACTGGCATGGAGGTAGCCTTGTAGAAGAGCCATTGTGCCCTTTAGCGGGAACTGGAATGATGGGGTGGGTTTTTTTTTTGTAGTTTTATATGTATATATATATATATATGTACATATATATCTAAAAAAAAGGCAAATAAACAAACTAAAAACTCAAATTCATCTCCATAACCTTAATGATCATTGTCATTGCTTTTGCTCATGCCCCATCGACAATGACAATCAGTATCATCCCATGGCAGTGACTGTAGTGGGTAAGCATGGTCACTCTGATGCAGACTGCTCGAGGTCCGACCACCTGCACACCATCATTGGGTTTACAGAACCCATGCAGCAGCAGCGTGTCACTCCGAGCCCTGTAACAGTGCGCGTCAGGAGAGCCAGGATATGGGGGTTTTGGGACGTGAGAATTCTGTGACATTTTCAGGTCGTAAATTGGTTTTTCTCCGTGGTTTTCTCCTGCCTTTCTCAGTTTTACCATTGTCCATTACTAATGCTTTTTCTATATTTTCCTCAACTGAATTATTAATTTTCCTTTTTATTTTTAGTTTGTTTTTTTTTTAGTTTGCAATGATTGACTGTTTGTTGGCTTTTTATTTTTTTTTAATGTCAGGTCCCGTACATTTCCCGTCTGACTCTATTCTGACATTCCGTGCATGTGTTTGCAGTCGAAGACGAGCATCCATCAGCTCTCTCGCCCAAAAAAAAGCAGCGCAACGGAGGGATGCGAAACTCACCCAACTGCTCGCCCAAGATGATGAGGTAAGAGACGCTGAATTCTCTCTTTCCATCTTTCAAACGGGGAGTGAGAGGAAGTCAGATACTGGGAAGATGGGTGTTTGGGGGGGGTGAGATGGGATGGAGGGATGCCTGTGAGAGATACTTCAGAGGTGGAAGCTGCTGATGGTGAGATGGTGGGAGTTTGGATGGATGGGAGGGGGCAAATTAAGGGTGGTAGACGACGGTGGTGAGGAAGTGTGTGAGAGACGAGGAGACAGGAGAAGTGCCCCGTTCTGCTCTGGCTGTTTAGGATGGCATGCTGTCAGCTGTTAATGACAGAGCTGAAATAATATTTCTGTCATGAAAAGCGGCTGTGAGGAGCTGTTTGAAAACTCCTCTGGCTTTAAAGTCCCAGCTGTCACCTCCTCCGGTCTGGTCCACATGTACTCCTTAAACAATGCTGGCACTAATGACACCAGCAACCAATCAGAGGGACCCGCATGGTTACTTTGCCCTCGGGCGACTCCTCTATTGTGGGAACCCCTGTGAGTACTGTTTCTGGTACTTAGGGCCATATGCGAGATGTATCATCACAATCAAATATGAATTCAAATATTACCTTCCTTTTATCCTGTCCCGCGGAATTAAAGTGCTGTTAATTGATTTTGAAGGATAAAAAGGGGGCAGTTTATTTTTTTTTTTTTCGTGCTCCTCTGGCTGTGAGACAGGGTTAGCGACGCGACAGCGAGTGAAGTACGGGGAGGCCGTGCTTTGTGCGTTGGGACGGCGGGGTGAAGATGTAACAGGACAGGAACACTCGTAGCCCCATCGCCTGTCTCTTAATGAGACACGAGTGTTGTGGTCATCACCTCCATGACTTTACATTAAGACAGTCTGGAGACACATGTTTTTTTTTGTTCCACAAATTTACGCAGTCGAGTCCTGTATCTGTAACGTGTGTGAAAATAAATGTATTTTCTCCATGGAATTTTAAATCAACCAAGTCATAAACAAATTATAGTGTCGGCACTGGAATTTTAATTCCTTCAAAGAAGTGCAAATATATAAAATACACTTTGATTTGTAACATTTACTTTTTTGATTCCCGTTGTCTTTGGTTGTAATTGTACTGCGGCTTGTTTTCCCTACATTCCAGTTGAGTTCTTTGTGTGTCGGTTTTTGCAACGTTTCCCCGAGGCGGCGTTCCTCCTACTGCACTGGCATGCCTGTGTGATTTTGTCCAGTGCTTGTCAGCCTCCCCCTCGGTTCTCCACCAAAAAAAGAAAAAGAAAATGCACTTAATAAGCCTTCACACTTGCCAAACCATTAGCCCAACACAGAGTCATACCCTCAGTCTCGTTTGCAACAGAGCATCATTTGAGATGCCCTTGCTCAGAGGGAGAACGCGGCTACAAAAGCAACCAGACGTTGGCGTATTTCCAGCTAACTGCTCGTTGAAACGACTGTTTAGTTTTGCCCAAGTTAAAGCACAAAGCCTTTTTCTTCCCTTCCTTTCTTGCTTATAGGAGACGGTCCCCGTTCGGCGTGTAATATATGCGTCCCCGCTTTGATCTCGCAGTGATAATAATTCTTGAGAGTTATTTACTCAGTTTTGAAAATGCTTCAAAGCGATGTCAAAGTTTTTTCTGCTTTAGGGGCTGCTTCTGTATTCGGCAGGCTCTTGGGTACTGGGATGACAGGTCCTCTGTTATAGGTGTAGAGATATATATATATAAATATAAATATATATATTTATATATTTTTCCAAGTCTTAGCCTTCAGCGAAACATCAAATTACCCATCACGGTCCACAGCCCCCCTCCCTCCCCTCTTCGCAGCTGCCCCCGCCAACATATAACACCATATATATTAAACAGTTGTGCTTTACAAGGTGTGTTTTATGCACAATGAAAAGTGATTGTTTGAGGTAGCCTTAGGGATACTTTATTCTACAAGCAGGGAGGGGGAAAGCACAGTCGAGAGCCAGCAACGGAGCGAGCGTTGGTATCAAGCAGGATTTTTACAGGACTTGCTGCCTAAAGGCCTTTGTAAATAAATAATGATCAACAGATTGGCTGTGGGCTTTTGAAAAGCATGCCTTTGTCAGTTTGCATGATGGGGGAAATTTTCAAAGCAAGAGGCTGCCTTCATAGTCTGGCAGAGAGGGATCGGGGAGAACGCCCATCCCCAGCCTGCGACTGCAGAGTGATCCACTGGAATAACTCAACTCTGTTTGAAATATAGGCTGAGGGATGGAGGGATGGAGGGATGGAGGGATGGAGGGAGGGGTGAGGGGGGGAAGAAACGGTGTGAGATGCTGGACTGGAACGCGTCGTAAGGGAAACAATGCTTTATCTCACACCAGTGGGAAACTATTTGTTTTTGCATACAAATGTCAAAATCGAGTAAATGTTTTTTTGATTCCCAGTGATGGAGATACCAATTTTGAAAAAAAAAATTTGAAAAAATTGATTATTGTTGTAATTTATCAAGAGAATAATAAGTAAATAGTTCTAAATGCCAAGTGTGACGTCTGATTGCAATTTGCATCCTGTTTGACCTGTCCCCTAACATGGACATGTTATACCGCAACATACCACAACGCCACCGCGGCATCAGCAGCGCCCCCCTCCCCCCCCCGCCCCCCTTCTGACGGGTCATGACTGACGACATGCATCCGCAGCTGACATCCCCTGGGCGTGGCACCGTGCCACAGACGTCATGTCTGCTCTGCCTGAGCCTCGTGGTAGGTTCGACCCGGGGAGGAGGAGGAGGGAGGAGGAGGTGAGCGGAGCCTGGTGACAGGCTGCCACTCACGCTCCTGACAGCCCTGTGAAAGATAGCTGTCTTGGCAGAGAGAGGTGGAGCGGCGGCCCGCCTGTATGCGCCACTCAGAGCCGCGCAGATTGAAGTGACGGCGGCTCGGTGGGGTTGATTGGCGCAACACGCAGCTGCAGATGAAAGCTGCAGGCTGAGTGTAAAAACACTAAATGCTGTCAGTGTTATTATCACCTGCACTAAGAGAGAGAGAGAGAGAGAGGGTGCCTAATTGACAGGTTTTTTTTTTCCTTTCTTTTTTTTTTTTTTTTAACTTTTACTTTTTCTGCCATGGCGTGCAACCTGAATGCAGGCTGAGGGAAGAGACGCCATCAAAGCCCTGTCAGCGAATGACAGCGATGATAGACGATAGAGAGAGAGAGAGATGCTGAGAGAGATGTATGTCAAATTCCTGAGATGCCTTCTCCCCATATTTCACATCACGTCTGTCTGTGCACTCCTCTCTTTCTGCGCTCGCTACAGTGCTGCCTTAACCAGCGGCGGCGTCACTTGCGTCAAACTGTAAATTACAGTTTGACGCAAGTTACAGGTCAAAAATAGCATTTGTTTATGTTGAATTTATTTGGGATGGTCTTTCTTGTGGGGAGGAAGTGGAGGAACCAGGGTGGTGGTCTAACAGGACTGACAGGGGCCCCCTCATGGTCAGTGTTATACCGGATCAAACTGCTGTGGATTAGTCTGTGTGCTTGTGACACGCTGTTGAAACATTAATGTCCATCAGAGCAAAATGCGATTGGGCAAATTCCTGAAATATTTAAAGTGCGAGCATGTCGGAGCGTTTACCGTTTGCAGCGCGTGGCGTCAGGAAGTGGGACAGAGCTGGTCATTGGCCTTTTTTCAACTTGGGTTTCTCCTCTGCACCACTGTGGGCGCTGGAGTCTTTTAGTTTTCTGATGGCTTAGACGTTGAGGAAACATGGGAATGGCGGTTCTTTAGGAACGGGATCGACTTTTCATGTTATATGTGAGTGTATATGTAAAAAAAAAATAATAATAATAATAATCCAAAGCGGCCTTTCACAAAATGGTCCAACACACATCCCGCTTCTCTGTCTCCTCAGCCGACACGACCCCCTGCTAATTCCTGGAAACGAACAAATCGAGAACATGGACATGAACGTGAAGAGGTATGACTCGACAGGGATGTTTCACTGGTGCCCGTCAAAGGACATCGAAAAGGTCATCCTGGTGAGTGGGACACGAGAGCTTCCTCAGTCCAGTCTTGTAAAATGAAAAAAAAAAACAACAACAACAAAACAAAACAAAAACAATAACGTTTAAGTAAGTATGACCAGGAGCAAACGTTTCCCCTCAATATTGTAGCAACACAATCATATACTAATGTGTGCTGACGTTTCTCTCAATGCCTCTCTGTTGTTTCAAGGTGAGTTTGTTGTGGTTTTTATTTTTGTATTTTTTCATAAATCCTCCACGGATCTGTGAACAGTATCTCAGTGGTCCACGCATGGGTTTGCCCAGATGTCGTGATGCAGTTTGTAAGCATTGTGCGGACAAGGTTGACCTTGTCTGAAGTCAACGTGAAGGCCCCATGACCTTTGTTGCTACACAGGAGAGCTCCTCTCCGGAACGTGTCAGTAAAAACGTCATATGTATGAGGAAAAACAAACATATACTCTAATCTTATGTGATATCAGTTTAAACTGGCTGTTATCTCTGTAGTGTGTCGTTTATTTAAATTAGACCTGCACTTGCGCTGAGATGCACATCAGGCTGTAACTGTATTCTTCTCTGTTGTCATGAACTTTATTTGACACAGTTGTTTGTACATCATCTGTACTGTCTGTGCCTGAAATCTTACAAACTGCAAAACCCGGTTGAATCAACTTCCCCTTTTTTGTCTGTGAACCTCTTTTCTGTGATTATTCATTAAACTGCTTGATAAACACAAATAGCAGTTCACCACGTTCTGTTACTGTGATCGTTACAGCCTGCAGGCAGACTGATGAACTACTACTACATGGATCTTTTTTTTTTGAAGACTCTCTCTTCTCTGCATTGGTCCTCATCAACTTTCTCTCTGTTCCTCTCCCCTCTGCTCCCTGCAGACCCGGAGTGAAGCCTCCATGACGGTGCTGAGCGGCCATGTGGTGGTCTGCATATTTGGGGATGTCACGTCCGCTTTAGTGGGGCTGCGAAACCTGGTGATGCCTTTAAGAGCCAGTAACTTCCACTACCACGAGCTGAAGCCCATCGTCTTTGTGGGCTCGCTGGATTACCTGCGGAGGGAGTGGGAAACGTTACACAACTTCCCCAAGGTCTCCATCTTACCCGTGAGTGTGCCAGCACATCTCTGGACATTGTGCACGTGACACGTGGTTTGATCACGCGTTACTCAGTTGAATGGTCACATCATGCAAGCTCAGTACACCACACCCCCCCCTCCATAGCATTGACACAGCATTGACTGCAGCTGCAGTGGCCGTCACAGATGGCACCGCTCGCCGCCGTAGAGCTTGTTAGGCCCGGCGTGACTGATGATCAGAGGAGGATCCCAAACATGGCCCTCAGCGCCGGCTCGCCTTTAGATTAGTCCATGTCTCTGATCCTCCAGTGCCCAGTTAGATCAGTGGGATGTCATCGCCTCAAAACAAGAATACTTGTTAACTAATTTCCCAAAGCTCTGCTCTGCTCACTTCTTAAAATTGTTTTTTTTCCCCCTCCCATCCCCCGTCCCTCGTGTCTGTCTGTGTGTTCTCTGCATTCTGCTTCTTCTCTCTCTCTCTCTCTGTCTTTCCACTCTGTTCTCCTCACCCTGAAGGGTACGCCATTAAGTCGGGCAGATTTAAGGGCTGTCAACATCAACCTCTGCGACATGTGCGTAATACTGTCGGCCAATCAGAACAATATCGAAGATGCCTCGCTGCAGGATAAGGAATGCATCTTGGCATCGCTCAACATCAAATCTATGCAGTTTGATGACAGCATCGGGGTCTTGCAGGCTAATTCCCAAGGTAAGGACTCTCCATGTGCACTGCTGCCCAAAGGGGACAGGTTGTGGGAGAGAGGGAAAAGAGTGTTCAGAGATTTGGGGTGGGGGTTGTCAAGCACTTAGTTGACGAGTCAAACACAGTGTAGTAATTGCCCTTAATTGAAATACTGTGGAAGTTTGTTGTGATTGTCGTTTGTTAACCGACTCTCCTGTAACTCCCGGAGACCCGGTTGTGGTGATTTTTTCATCAAGCCCCCGAGAAGAGTGTTTACTCCACAACATTTTCTGCTGATTTCACTCATGTCCCCGGTAATTACACGCTGCACCTTGTCCTTGATAACACTTGTGAATGATGTAATCAACATGACTTTGTCATTTGACGTCGCCCCCCCCCGTCCTCCCCCGATCTGGTGTCTGGCGGATCGTCGGGAACAGATTGTTGATGTTTGCAGACAAACACATGAACCTGACGTCCCATCAGGCCTCATCATCATTAAGCAGCCAGTACAAATCACCAGGCGGCGCCATTCGCCTGCTCCTCATTAGTCACAACAAAACAGCGACGCGGGCACGCGCGGCGCACACCTTTTCGTGTTGGAGCGCGCGCACGCACACTCGCAAACAGGTAATCCTCCGTTTATGATTAGCCTGAAAGGCATGACATTGCTCGAGCTCGCCGCTATTTAGTGCCACCGCAGTGACTGTTGTAAATACAAATCAAAGTTGAAGGTCCAAGAGGCCATTATTTTTTAGTGCCGAGCACTTCCACATGTTTTAGGAGAACGCCAATGCTGTTATTTCTGCGGCCTTGAGTGACTGATGTGCTGTCGATAGCGGTGCCACCGAGGAACAATAAGCGGGGGGGTAAATCTGAGCGCGTGCCGCTCATGGGAGTCATATTCACAGAAAGCCACCTCGATATGAAGCCCGCTTGCCTATATCCTCTCCCAGGGTCGATGGATGGAGCCTATTGTCATCAATAATTGGGTCTTACATCAACCAACCATTCCAGTGATAAATACTTCACTTAAAACACACACACACACACTCCACGGTGACACGCTATCATGCATACACAAAGAATCGCGCACACATACCCAGACACTGCTATTGTATCATAGGTATTGCTTTGGGGATTCCTTCCTCCCCGAACGCTCCCATTCAGACGCTGTCTGTGGAATTTAAAACAAGAAGGTGCAAATGAATAAATAAACATGCGCTTTCCTGGGGGAGAGCTTCACACGGCTGCTGCAGCATGTAGTCAACCACAGAGCACAGCTGTGCCCGGGGGGCTACAGGGATTAAGAGGGTCTGTAACCCAGATCTCGGTTGTCTGTTGTACATTGAAGCTGGATAGACAAGGTTACAGCCTCGCAGTCGAGGAGGAGACACAAAGTGTAATCAGGCTGCATTTGAAACTCTGAGTTGTGTATTCTGGGCCCTCAGTGTTGACTTTGTTTATAAAATGTTACAATATGACGTGATTAGGAAATGATTCAATCAGATAATATAGCCATCTTAATTCTTAATGTTTAATTGTGTGAAGAAAATACGAGAATGTTTTCTTTTCCTTTCCCATTTTTCTCCGTCACGCTAAAATTGAACTCCTGCATGATTTCACCATATTCACGTTAGTGGTGATGACGAGAGGGATGAACGCACTTTTACGCCATGTTTGGTTTTGCAGTGTTCTGGTTCTGCTTTAGAAAAAAAAACAAAACAAAAAAGACACACAGCTCTCTGTTTTTGTAGCCTAACAGGTTTTGAAAGCAGCTCAGCAGCAGCAGCAGGCCTCGTGTATCCCCGCTCTCACCAACAATCACTTTCTGCTGTACACACGGCGCAGAATGGAAGCTGCTCCTCGACACCTCTGTACTCTCTTCATGTTCACTATGATGCAGTGAGAGCGGCGTTTTTGGAGGCGGTGTCTAAAAACCCGCTGTCACTCTCCAGCGGAGGAAACCTCATCCTTTATGGACATCGACAAAATGATGTTTTCACTGTCTGAGCTCGCGCTCCCCGGTTGACTCCAAATGTCAAACCTCTGCGATTTCCTCGTTCAATAATTGGTGTAACAAGAGTTGCGATTATCAGTGCCTCAGTTCAGTGTGTGCCTCCCGTTGTGTACTAAACTATTTGGTGTCTCCTCTGTTGCAAAGGGCTGGATGATCTCTTTTGTAATGTAAGCAGCTCGTTGAGTTTCCAGACAGAGAAGGCACACACACACACACACACGCACACACACACACACACACACACACACACACGTATACAGGAAATTTGCAATCCTTTTAAAAACTTTGTGACCTGAATACATTCCCTGCATTATGTTTCCTTGGCGGTGGCACTATAAGCTGGCGTTTCGCCGTAGTCAGCACTAAATGATGGATGTCAAAACACAGTTGATGCATTATGCATATAGCATTACAGATTTAAGGTGTTTACTTGTCACTTTGAGGAAATGCAAAAATGTGAAGTCATGTGAATTCACGGTCCTGTCACCCGCACTACTGTTTCATGGTTCCGAGCCGCGCCATTCCCGATAAAAGGTTTTCAGGATCCACTACACCAATTTTATCCTAACAAAATGAACAACATATAAAATTTATGCCGGTCTGTTGATGGAGGGATGCGAATGCTAAATATGTCTTAGCTGACCCCTAAAAGCAAAGCATCCATATTGCAATTTCTGGGTGGGCACCTTGTCCACTCAGCCCTCTCCTCCCTTTTTTCTTGTCAATCCACACTTTTGAATGACACAGAAAAAGCACACATCAACAACTTCATGCTGACTGAGCTGACACGCACTATGTATAATGGTGTTGATACAGAGCTCCAGGTCATTTCCTCATGGTTATGATACTTGTGCAGAAAAACATGGGCACGTTTGATTTTTCTTTTCTTTTTTTTTTTTTTGCTTTATAAGTGATTTTCCTTACAGAAAAAAATATAGACGCCCCAGTGACTCTGTATTCCCTGTGGTTTCCAGGTTTCACGCCTCCTGGAATGGACAGGTCATCTCCAGACAGCAGTCCAGTACATGGCTTCGTGCGCCAGGCTTCCGTCACCACCGGATCCAACATCCCCATCATCACCGAACTAGGTTAGAACCTGTTTCCAACCATCTTGAAACGCAAACGTGGCATGCCGTGTCCAATAACCTCAGATCAACTCATTATTCATTTGCAGACATAGACACAAAGAGCTGATAATCCAAGGCTTGAGCATCATGCTGCTACCAAAAGTTCCAACTCATTCAAGGTCGAACGGACTTAGGAATGCGTAGTGTGGAATTTTTGTTCATGGTCATGGTGTTGGTAGCTTTGCCCAACTCGTGTTCCCTATTCGCATGTGACTTATTGGATCTGGCAAGTATTTGTCAGGTGATGATAATGTTACCTGTAAGGAGTGGGAAAAAATATTATGGACTACTGTATTATGGACTACGTTGGACAGGGTTTTTTTTCTTCTTCTTTAGGACTATAGCTATATCTGCTGCAATTTGTCCACTAATGCACAAGAGAAACTCCTGCCTGATGGAGCGGGTGAGAGAGGGAGAAAAAAAACTGCCTTGGTAGCAAAATGGGTCCATTTATTAATAACAATGGCAGTGGCTGTATTCCCACTGGTGCTGGGGACTCATGAAACTTTCAGATCTCTGAGGGGCCTTCGAAGGCACCGGGGACCTGGCTACTCTGTCTCCCCTGACCCAATTAGGGAGCAATGGTGCGTGAGGCCAGCTAAGAAGAGGCCAGAAAGAGAAAGGAGCTACTTAATGTTACTTGTAACGGGGACGGCCATTACCTGCAGGGAGGCTCTCCTATTAGACTGCCGACTGTATACGTTATCATCAAAACTAGATGCTATCCATGTTGGAGTGGTTGGTTTCCGTCCTGGCCTCCAACGCTAGACGCCCGGGTGTTTGTACTTCTGCAGGGTCTTCGTTGGCGAATTTCACAGCCACACCAAGACTAGATGTGATAACATTGTCCTTCAGGATAGGAAGGAGTGCGAGCGTGCAGGGGACAGTGTCTGCACGTCTCTCTGGAAGCGTATTCTGTAATTACAGTGTCACATGTTCAGCTCGGCGTGCCAGGAGCAGATTAAAGTCTGGTTGGAACATGAAAAGACCTCATCCGAGTTGCGTGATCGATTTTGTTTTGCGTGGCGCGTACAGTAGGTGTGTTTACGGATAAGGCCTTGTTTACACCTTTCACCGTCCCACCGCGAAATCGTTTATCGTTGTTGTAGTGGTACGGTGCCATGACAGCTCTCCGGCGCCCTCTAATCCAGGGTGCTTTACCTTTCGATATCGGACAACCATGAACGTCTCGGAGTCATCCCGGTCTTTGACGCGAGCGGTCCGAGACAGCGAATTGCCTTTGTTTGCGGTCTTTTGATACTGTTTGAATAACGACACCGTTTCTCCCCCTCTCATCACCATTAGCTAAACCTGGCAAACTGCTGCCACTGGTTTCACACAGTCAGGACAAAAAAAGTGGAACCAACATACAAATAATAACAGAGCTGGGTAAGCTGAGCCTTTGTCCCCGCCCCCCCGCCTCCCGATGCCGTTCGCTCCCTCGCTCCACCGCTCATCAGCTTGTCTTGATTTATCTGGCTGCAGTCAAGGCCCTCGCTGCTCCCATGGCTTCACTTTGAACACATTCTTCTTCTTCGTTCTGGTTGAAATTGACTGTCTTGTTTTGGCCCCCTCTTTTAATGATTTTTTTTTTCCTGCAGTTGCGTTTGCAGAGCATCATAAGGCTTTGATCATGCTCAGTCTGTCCTTGTGGCTGTTTTCATAGCCCACCCCCCCCCTTCTCCAAGAGACGCACACAAACACTCACAAACATACACAGTGCATATCCTCATCCACCCCCACACCCCCTCTTCAGTTGACTCTTTTGGCCCAGGCCTCTTTGCATCATTGTCTCTTTGACTGACATTTTTGTTCCACAGCACACAGGAAGCCTGGGAAGACGTCTGATTTCAAAAACAAACAAACAAAAAAACCTTAAGATCAAACTATCTTTTAAACTGTTTGTTTATTTTTAACATTTGTCCTCCATTTTATTTATTTTTTTTCTTCACCAGACCACGTCTCTGATGCTCAGATACTGGTGGAGTTAAACAAAAAATCTTGAAGTGTTTTTTTTTTATAAAGTAACACTGGTTCAAAGACCTTTCGTTGCCCACTGCTGCTCGACAAACAGCATTTATTTTCAGTTACATTGTGCAATTCAGTTATTTAGAGACCTGATTTCTTATTATTTCTTATTATCATTCGATAAAAAAAGTGTTTTGTTACCTGGCTTTAACTTGACTTTCAGGATGCAGGTAAATATCAGATTTATCTTTCTGTAAACGTGATGATGTGACAAACACGTTCTTTAAGGAAAACTCTGGAAGACACAGCATGACTTCATAAGTGCATGTTTTTTTTCCTCATGTGACATATTGGCCATTGTTGAAGTCTACCTTTTTACCATATTTACTGGATACATCGAAAAAAAGTAAACTATAAAAAAAGTAACTATATGTCAAAAAATATAAACATAGAGCATATCATGTTTTCTATGATAAAATATTATCGTTTATTATATAAGTGCCAGAGACCAGAAACAGACTGATAAGATTTTACTGCATCTGTTTAATTACGATTAAAATACAGAAGGTGATGCATCATCTATATTGATTGATTGGGTACTTCTACAATGGTTATCGCTGTGTATGCACAATACAATTGAATATTTTATCCTACAATTGTGGTTTGTCTAAATGTATGAGATGCACCCCGCATGTGATATACAGTCCATTTAACGTACAACATTTTATAAAGTTTTTAAAAAAAAGATTTTCATTCAATTCCAAACAATTTGACAAATCCTATGATAATAGTTGAAGTTTTACCTGGCTGAAAAGTAATTTAGTAAACTTTATTTTAGGGTCAATAAAACAAATCGATTGTTTGGATAAGAGATAAAGGCCTTGCAAATTGTCGAAGCAAAATATAATGTGCATCCAATGTTACATTATATTAGAGGCTCAAACCCTGAATCCAGACCTGTATACCTGAGACTTTTCTCTTAACATTACCATAATATCTCTTAAGTCATTTCACATGCCAAATTAATAAATGGTTAGAAATGATATACATGCATCCCTGAACTCTCAGGTGTATTGGTGCACACGTGTGTTCTGACTCGTGCTCCCTCACAGCTTCCGTCTGTAACTGGGCTGTGTTTCCCCTCTCGCAGTGAACGACTCAAACGTTCAGTTCCTGGACCAAGATGATGATGATGACCCGGACACAGAGCTGTACCTCACTCAGCCCTTCGCCTGCGGCACCGCCTTTGCTGTCAGCGTACTCGACTCCCTAATGAGTGCAGTGAGTTCTCAAGCCCACACACACACACACACAAACACAAACATACACACAAACTCAATGAAATTTTACTTTGAACGTCACCGTCTACAATTTCAGGTTCCCGGTTATTCATTTGTGATTGCACATAGATTTCATTCAGACTAGGCAGGAAAACTTATTATATAGAATTCCAAAAACCAAGAGAGAAGTCAACACACAAAGTACATGAAGAAGATGTGTCCATTGGGTGAAAATTGCATGTTGTTGCACTGGTAGAAAAAATGAAGGAAAGAGGTGAGCAACTTCCAAGTGAATCAGACTTGAAAGCTGGATGCAAGAAAACGTAGTACGAGACGGAAGTACATCCCAAAATGTAGGGAATTTTTCTTTTTTATGTTTCACTCCAGTGGTAGTCTGGATTTGCTAAATCCAGTTTTCACATTTGGTTAAAATCCAAATGTTCAAATGCTACAAATACTTGTTTATAGTAACAATATTTTGCAGCTGCTGTGAATCAAAAATCTACTCATCCAGTAGAGGAGAATGGGTTTAGCAGACCTGGCATTTCAAGTAGGCAGAAAAAAAAAAAAATCATATTAGATCTTTAAGCAGAGTAAGTGTTGAAGGTTTGTGCGACGCACAGTCTTGGCCAGAACAGGCCAAACGCTCTTTCAGTCTTTTGACAGTTTCATTGCAGCAGTGGAAATAAGATAAAGGGGGCAGGTAGGAGGGGGAAAAAAAATCCTCTCCCACACCTCCCCCATGACCGAGTGTGTTTTCCCCATGCTGTGATGGCTTAATTCCAGCAGCCCTCTCAGTGAGTGAGGGGTTAGAGGGCCACGCGGAGCCGAGCTGAGCAGGGATTCGAGTAGGCGTCAGCTGTACTGCAGCGCTGGTCAGAGGTGAACCCAGCTAATGGACAGTGCTCATCCATCATGAGGCTCTGCAGGCCTGTCAGGGGCCCGGGGAGAGGAGCTGCCACTCCGGCCGGGCTGCCGAGTGACATCGGCTGTCTTCACACGCAGCAAAAGCAGGTCCTGATCGGCTTGAAGGACAAGAGAAGCTGACACCCGCAGAGCACAGGCAAATGGTTGTTTCAGAAGGGAAAGCGGACATCGCACAGCATGCAAAGTAGTGTTCATGGAGGAGAGAACAGGGCTCCAGTGAAGTTCTGTTTTATATGGAACAGGGGGGAAAAAGCCATACACATATTTTGGTTGTTAAAGTGTTTCTGGCCATTCTTTCAAATCTTTTCCATACGGAATTCTGTTTGGGAATAAATCGTCATGTCCACACTAATGGGGATGTTCCCGTTTTGAGGGTGAGGTCTGTCAGGATTGTTGTATTGTCCGCACCATTATCAGTTTCCCTTTGTTTATTTTGTGTGGTGAGAAAATATCAAAGAGCCAAAGTGGTAAAATCACAGAAAAGACAGAAAGTCGTCTCCGCTCCTCTGTTGCCTCTCTGCACATCTCCCCATCACTTCGGTTTGCCGAGGGTTGAATTTTTTCCGTCCGCACATCTGCTTCCTCTCTACTCGAGACCCGCATGGCATCTGCTCACAGATCTCTCTTCTCTTCCTTCTCCTTCTCCTCCTCCTCCTCAGACGTACTTCAATGACAACATTCTCACACTGATTCGGACGCTGGTCACAGGAGGAGCCACACCAGAGCTGGAGGCGCTGTTGGCGGAGGAGAACGCTCTCAGGGGAGGCTACAGCACACCTCAGACGCTAGCCAACAGAGACAGGTGTCGCGTCGCCCAACTGGCCCTGTACGACGGCCCGTTTGCTGACTTGGGGGTAAGTGGAAGTTTAAGCAGAGATGACACTTTTTGGCACCACCCAGCCGCACACATCTGGACACCTCCGCTCCTCGCAGCTCCTAATTCGATGTGAAGAACAGTGATCACGCGAAGCGGGCTATGGGTGGGTGGAGAGAGAAGAGCGCTTTGAAGAAAACAATGAACACCACCAAAAAAAACCCAAAACAAGTTTAATTGGTTCCAACCTTGTTTATACCCGTTTCTGTTGTTGTTTCATGGAACCTTCAATACTGAAGTAAATAATTTTTTTCGGGGGGGGTTGGGGGGGTGGTGGCATAATTTGAAAACGCTGCTGATTGTTACAGTTTGCACTACCAACAAGTGATGCTCACTTACAAACAAAACACCCACACCAATGCAGAACAGTGAATTTAAACGAGACCTTTGCAGAGAAATACATTTTCTGTCACTGAGCCAGATCATCCCACTGATACAACCTTTTTTTTTTTTTGTGCTGTTGTTTATCAGGATGGAGGCTGCTACGGGGATTTATTCTGCAAAGCACTGAAGACGTACAACATGTTGTGTTTCGGAATCTACAGATTACGAGATGCTCACCTCAGTGCACCAAGCCAGTGTACAAAACGGTACGATTTTCCAATAAGCATTAAAATCAGCGTTTTGATGTATTGATTAAAGTTTGTGTTTTTGGATTAGGATTGTGATAGTGTATACGTTAACAATCCCGATAAAAGATTGCAGCTACATGTGTGTCGGCAAATCACACAAAACAGACAAAATTTAAAACAATAAATATTTACTGATTATATACACTGTATATATAATGGTATATAACTGTAAAGTCAAGAAGATAGTGTCATAAATATAGTTAATGTGAAATTGCACTTTCCTATTCAAAACTGTCAATTGTGCCCTGTTAAATAGAGATTGCATTTATCTGTACATAAACACACACACTTGTAAATTGTTTACATTTCACTTTATATTCTGTTTTAATTTATAGAAAATGTTTTGTCATTTACATTTTACATATGTGTCTAGATAGATAGATAGGTAGACATGTTGTTTTTGTCCTGTTTGCTACTTCTTACTTACTGACTGTTTGTTTTCTGGGCAGATACGTGATCACAAACCCACCGTATGAATTTGAGCTGGTGCCCACAGACCTGATCTTCTGCCTCATGCAGTTCGACCATAACGCAGGCCAGTCCCGGACAAGCTTGTCCCACTCTTCCCACTCCTCCCATTCCTCTAGCAAAAAGAGCTCCTCCGTCCACTCCATCCCACCCTCCAGCCGGCAGAACCGCAGCAGTAAGACCCGGGAGGCCCGCGACAAGCACAAGTACGTGCATTCCAATGCCCTGAAGAGATTCAGCCCGCATGCAGAGTGTGTTCTACCCGACCTGTATTTTATAGTTGTGTGTGTGTGTTTGTGGTGACACATGCAGTGACGATTCCTAGTATTGTGTGTCTGTGGTTTGTTTGTGTGACTTGTGCTCTGCATCCATGCCCAGTGTTTGTGCGTTTGTTTTTTATCATCTGCATGTGGTCTTCACTCTCACATCATAGCAATCACTACATGACTGTAACACATTTGGTAAGCTCGCTCTGGGCTCGTTCATTATTTTAAGTCTAATGCTGATTCTAATTGGAATTTTAATTCTACACTTTAATTTAATTACATATTAATTTGTAGGGCTGTAAACAGTAAAATAACTTATTTGGATGGCGCAACCACTGACATTGGATATAAGCACATAAGTCACATAATTGTGACATAGTTCAACACTACACACATTTAGTCTGTTGTTTGGTCTACTTGTTGTATCTGTCTCGTTACTTGGTAATATTAGTCATTTTGTGTCCAAGTCTTAATATTTCTGTTGTAAATAACTGTTGTTTGTTGGGTATTTGTGGACATGTAAGGCACATGATCAGTGGGTCTCGATCATGGATGAGATGTACTGTGATTTACCTGCTCTTGCTGATATTGATTATAAAGCACATTTGCTTACTCATGAGCTCATTCCTCATTAGTAGGGTTAATATTTTCTTATTCATGGTGCATCTGTACTGCTTTATTGCATGTTCATGTTGGTAGTAGCCCTCGTTGGCAGGCTCTTATTTCCTGTTCTGTTTGTTGTTATCTTACAAGATTACTTCAAATTTGGCGAAATATCCAGACTACACTAATGGTCAAAAGTTTTAAAACGTCCTCATCGTTCCAGTTTGTATTGAAATTTTAGCATATAATGTAATGTACAGTTCAATATAATGTATATTATGTTAAAACAAGCGGGAATAAAAACAAACCACCTGTGCAAAGACATTGTTAGAACAAACTGTGGTGGTTCACCATCCGATTTCTTGTTAGGACAACACTGTACTGCAGAAAATAGAGCTGTATATAAAAAGAAAGTTACGAAGGAAGATAAACTGGTTGGTCAGGGGTTCATCTAACTGAAACATAATGACCTACAAGCATTAGAAAATGTGCCAAACGATGGAGGAACAGCACAGTCTCCAGACAGATGTTGGCCTGGTTTGTGATGAACTTTACAGAAGGTTTAAAGAATTACTTTAAGTTTTGGCACGGACTGGACAGTATTTATGTTAAGTTGTAGAGAGAACACCATTAACAATACTAGATTACATTTAATATAGCAAGCGTATCAAATTATTCCTCTTTTTAAATTGTCCAATTTTGTTTTGAAGTTACCATGACATCAAAGGATGAAAATTTAAATGTTGGAATAAATGCTTGAAACCTTTTGACCAGTAGTGTACGTGTTTTAAACCTCTCATTCTTCCTAAAAAACAACAACAACAACAATAAAACATGTACATTAAATTTTAAATTTTTGTTTATGGTAGTAATTTTGAAATTGTGACATCTTCCAAAAGCATGCAGATTTGTTACAAGAACTACTAACTAATAGTCAATAAGCCCTCAATACATCTTGAAATTAAGATGTATTATATATATAGTTTAAATATTGTAGTAAAAATATGTAAGCCTTAGTTGGTCTGGTAGTGACTTGTCAGTTGTGTTTTGACTGTAAATACTAATCACTTACAGTCGATTACTTACCTCTCTTTCTGAAGTGCAACAAGGATGAATAGAATGGGCCAAGGTATGCAAGTTAACGATTCTGCATGACTTAGCAACCTTTACCTGGGGGTTCTGATCATAACCATGTCCTCTGTGGACATTGTTATGAAGTTGGGAGTTTGTTTTATTTCTTCAGATATTTTGTGAACCATGCCTCAGTTTAAGTTTTGCTTTCATCTGGAAAGCAAAATGTCTGCTGCTGCTCCTGCCATGATCAGGACCATCTCCACACTGCATGAGGTTCAGACGAAACCCCCCCCCCCCTTTTAATCCCGAATTTCACATTGTTTCTTTCTGCCATTTTTTTCATGCCTTTTTTAAATTTTGTTTTTCAACTTGAAATGGTTTGCATTGTGTGAGAGGTCTGTGTGTTTGTGCATTTGCCCTCCTCCTGAGTGCTATCAGATGACTGTAGTAGACTCTCAGATGTCATATTTGTGCAGCCATTTAGCACAGTAAGTTATTATTTTATCGGAACCTGAATGAAACAAAGAGGAACAACATGTCTTGCAAACGTGTAACCCCTGATCCTAGCTTGCATGTAGGTCAGGCTGATTCAAACCCCCCTGACATGGCCAGATTGCTAACTTCCTCACACAACTTTAAGTGTGCCCAGTCCTGTGCCATTGGTCACACCAAGAAAGTGGCACGTGTGACCAATTTAAAGTTTAAATTTAAGGGTAAGCATGTAAGTTTTATCCTTGTAACCCGGTGCACCTGATTTGGTGGTTGGAGGCGATATCACTAAGTTCACCGTATCAGCAGCAGACTCTGGAGAGAGATGGCAGACATCTTGCTCCACCTCAGGCACAATTCTACACATCAAATGTCTGTTCTGTAGCACACAGCCCTGCAGCCTTAAGCTTGCTGTTATGCACGCACACACACACAGGAATCTCCACATATGCAAGCCTGCATGTACAAGAACACAAATTCTTGCCACCCTTATGCGTGTGCACACACACAGACACACACACGGTTTGCACATAGAAAAGTTCAAATTTATATATTTGATATTACAACTTCACACAAGAGGCAGTGACATCTTGAGTGGCATAGCAGATGCCTGTGAACTAGTAGGAGAGAGTTTACAAACTTCTGACAGCTTGCATACAGTCCCTTCCCTCTCTATAGAAACTGTGCTCAGTTAAACATGACGATGTTCTCTCCCAAATGACACATCCATATCTCTTCTCTCACATAATGACTGTCAGCATGAGTGAAGCATTCAGTGGAATGTGAATGTTGAAGAGTACAGTGAAATAAGTCAGTTATGTGAAAGGGTTAGCTCATTTTTAAACACTTATGTTTTGATATCAGTTCCTGATTTCTGTCTGCACTCAGTGGTTTTAATTTGTGGTGTTCTTGTCAGCTCGTCAGCTTGTTTTTAAAAATTCAACTCGAATATTTCTTTCCGTGTCTGTGTCTTTCTGAAAAAAACTGAAAATTATTATACCATAAACTGTCTTCAAAGATGGACGAAAAATGTAAAATAACTAGAAATGTGCATTTCCTGCAAAAAAATGTATGTAATGTAGTATAGTAAGGCGTCGACAATTTGGTCAAAAAATGAAATTGTAAAAATTTCACAAAACTTTCATTTTTCTCAAAAACGTCAAAATTCGACAAAAACGTCACAATATCCAAAATTTTAAAAAATTTCACGAAAATCTCAAAAAAATTGACAAACAATTCACAGTACAGTATGTCCACAAAAATTTGGTCAAAAACATAGATGTGTCGAAAAACATCCAAAATGTTTTCAGAAATTCCAAAAAAAGTCATAGAATCGTAAGATGTCGAAAATCTTGTCAAAACAATTTTTTCCACAAACGTCCTAAACTTCAAAACCAAACTTTTTGGACACAATTTTTACCGCCTTACTTTACTATGACATCTTACTATTTTATGTTTTTGTGGAATTTCTGATAAATTAATTTTTAACGTTGGAAAAATTTCATAGTATAGTAAGGCATCAACAATTAAAAAAAAGTGAGTATGTTGAAAATTAAACAACCAGCCTAAATGCCATAAAAGTGCAGCCAATTTTAGCAGCCAAGGCGGCTCCGATGATGTTTTGTTGATTAAACACCAGAAAACATCATTTTCTGGTAGGTCCAAAAATACAAAAAAACGTAAGGGGTTAGTATGTCGAAAATGCCCAAAAATGGCAATGAATTTAAAATAGAAATTACGCGCTAAAATGCCATAAAATAGCATGAAATCACCACCCATAATGATATTTTGTTGATCAAACACCAGAAAACATCATTTTCTGATAGGTCCAAAAATGCAAAAAACATAAGGGGTTAGTATGTCGAAAATGTCCAAAAATGGCAAAAACTTAAAAAGTTAAATGACTCGCTAATATGTCATAAAATAGCTTGAAATCACCACCCACAATAATATTTTGTTGATCAAACACCAGAAAACATCATTTTTTAATAGGTCAAAAAAAATGCAAAAAAACGTAAGGGGTTAGTATGTCGAAAATGTCCAAAAATGGCAAAAACTTAAAAAGTTAAATG
>JAFBJQ010001193.1:81542-171542 GCA_016785345.1 Trinectes maculatus
TAAGGGGTTAGTATGTCGAAAATGTCCAAAAATGGCAAAAACTTAAAAAGTGATATAACGCGCTAAAATGTCATAAAATAGCTTGAAATCACTACCCACAATGATATTTTGTTGATCAAATGCCAGGAAACATCATTTTCTGATAGGTCCAAAAATGCAAAAAACGTAAGGGGTTAGTATGTCGAAAATGTCCAAAAATGGAAAAAATTTATAAGTTTAATTACCTGCTAAAATGTCATAAAATAGCTTGAAATCACCACCCACAATAATATTTTGTTGATCAAACGCCAGAAAACATCATTTTCTAATAGGTCAAAAAAATGCAAAAAAACGTAAGGGTTTAGTATGTCGAAAATGTCCAAAAATGGCAAAAACTTAAAAAGTGATATAACGCGCTAAAATGTCATAAAATAGCTTGAAATCCCTACCCACAAAGATATTTTGTTGATCAAACACCAGGAAACATCATTTTCTAATAGGTCAAAAAAATTCAAAAAAAACATAAGGGGTTAGTATGTCGAAAATGTCCAAAAATGGCAAAAACTTAAAAAGTTAAATGACTCGCTGATATGTCATAAAATAGCTTGAAATCACCACCCACAATAATATTTTGTTGATCAAACACCAGAAAACATCATTTTCTAATAGGTCAAAAAAATGCAAAAAAACGTAAGGGGTTAGTATGTCGAAAACGTCCAAAAATGGCAAAAACTTAAAAATTTAAATAACGCGCTAAAATACCATGAAATAGCTAAAATGTCATAAAATACCATGAAATCACCACCCATAATGATATTTTGTTGATCAAACACCAGAAAACATCATTTTCTGATAGATCAAAAAATGCAAAAAAGCGTAAGCGGTTAGTATGTCGAAAATGTCCAAAAATAGCAAAAACTTAAACATTTAAATATCACGCTAAAATACCATGAAATAGCTTAAAATCATCACTCATAATGATATTTTGTTGATCAAACACCAGAAAACATTATTTTCTGATCGGTCAAAAAATGCAAAAAAAACGTAAGGGGTTAGTATGTCGAAAATGACCAAAAATGGCAAAAACTTAAAAAGTGAAATAACGCGCTAAAATGTCATAAAATAGCATGAAATCACCACCCATAATGACATTTTGTTGATCAAACACCAGAAAACATCATTTTCTGATAGGTCAAAAAATAGTCAGGGGTTAGTATGTCAAAAATGCCCATTTGATTTGGTGTCTTTATAACCTCCTGCCTTTGGCAGGATTTGGACTCAGGACACCTGGGTGGAAAACTGACACGCTACCTACTAAGCCAAGGCGGCTCTGATGATACTTGTTTGTTGAAAATGCCCAAAAATGGCAAAAAATTAAAATAATGTGTTAAAATGCCATAAAACAGCATTAAATCACCACCTATAATGATATTTTGTTGATTAAACGCCAGAAAACATCATTTTCTGGTAGGTCAAGAAAATGCAAACAAAAAAACGTAAGTGGTTCGTATGTCGAAAATGCCCAAAAATTGAAGAAAATTAAAAGTTGAAATAACGTGCTAGAATGCCATAAAATAGCATGAAATCACCACCCATAGTGATATTTTTTTGATTAAACGCCAGAAAACATCGTTTTCGGATAGGTCAGAAAATGCAAAAAATCATAAGGGGTTAGTATGTCGAAAATGCCCAAAAATTGAAGAAAATTAAAAGTTGAAATAACGTGCTAGAATGCCATTAAATAGCATGAAATCACTACCCATAGTCATATTTTGTTGATTAAACGCCAGAAAACGTCGTTTTCGGATAGGTCAGAAAATGCAAAAAATCGTAAGGGGTTAGTATGTCGAAAATGCCCAAAATGGCAAACAATTAAAAAGTGAAATAACATGCTAAAATAGTATAAAATAGCATGAAATCACCACCCCACAATGATATTATGTTGATCAAACGCCAGAAAACATCATTTTCTAGTAGGTCAAAAAAAGGAAAGTTAGTATCTCGAAAAATGCACAAAAATGAAAAAAAATTAAAAATTGAAATAACGCGCTAGAATGCCATAAGATAGCATGAAATCCCCACCCATCATGATATTTTGTTGATCAAACGCCAGAAAACATCATTTTCTGGTAGGTCAAAAATTGCAAAAAACGTAAGGGGTTAGTATGTCGAAAATACCCAAAAATGGAAAAAAATTTAAACGTGAAACGACTCGCTAAAATGCCATAAGATAGCATGAAATCACCAACCATAATGATATTTTGTTGATTAAACGCCAGAAAACATCATTTCTGACAGGTTAAACAATGCAAAAAAACAAAAGGGGTTAGTATGTCGAAAATGCCCCAAAATGGCAAATAATTAAAATTTAAATAACGTGCCAAAATTCCATAAAATAGAATGAAATCACCACCCATAATGATATTTTGTTGATAAACCCCAGAAAACATCATTGCAAAGAATTGTCACATTTTGTCAAAAAAGATTATTTTGAAAAACGTCTGAAATGTCAAAAAAAACGTCATAGTCTAGTAAGAAAATTTTGTCAAAACATATATTTTGTTGAAAAACGTTAGAAACGTTGTAAAAACATTATACGATAGTGAGGTGTCAAAGATTTTGTCAACATTTTTTTTTTTGAAAACGTCAGAAACTTCGGAAAAAGGCGCTAGTATATTAAGGTGGCGAATACTGTATCAAAACAAAATGTCCGAAACGTAAAAAAATTTCATAGTATAGTAAGGCGTCAAAATTTATGTCATTTTTTAAAATATTTAGTATATTTACAATTTATGTTGTCGAAAATTTGGTCAAAAAATAAAATTTGTTGAAAAACGTCCGAAATGTCGAAAAAAACATCTGATATGTCATAGTATATTATGTCGTTAAACATTTCACAAAAAAGTTTATCATGAAATGACAAAAAATTGACAAAAAGCAGCAGTCGTTTAGCATTCAACACACACACAGCCATGACTGGTGTGTTTCTGTGTAAAAACTCATATTCAGTGAACTCAGGATGAACCCAAACTCCTTAATTTTCATCAGTCTCTCTACTTGTGTCTCCACGACATTCATGAATCAGGGAGCAGAATCTTGGGATAAGAGTTACATTTTTCTTTTAAGTTCAAAATATTTTCAGTTTGTGCGTAAGCATCTTCTACACCGAATGTTGTCACTGGTTTATGCACCTTCAACCTGAACAACAGAATGTGTTCAACATCTTTCATAGGAACAATTTTTTTGTTTGAATGTTAAAAAAGATAAAGATAAACACTTTTCTTTTTTTAATTCTGTGCACACCACAAACTAAAATCCATTCTTCATTGTATTGAGGTGAAAGTAGATATTGTTTCTCAGTCTCAAAACCTGTGACCAAAAACAAGAATTATTAATTCTTTAAAAAAGTGAAAATATTTTTTTTTTCTTGGTTAAATTGACCTTGCTGCACTTTGTATTGTAATATATACAATTTTTATTGAAATATTACACATTAGCTAAATGCACCAGAACAAACTCTAACTGGACCTCACTTTTTAATGCTAATCACAAAGAATGCCGTGCAAATTTACCATTTAAACTGAGGCAGTATGGCTGTAAGTAATCCCATGTTGCACGTTTTTCCAACTAACTCGGCTCTTTCTTCTTCTTCTCTTGTCTTGTCCTCTTCAGAAAAGAAATGGTTTACAGATGAACCAGAAAATGCCTACCCACGGAATATTCAGATCAAGCCCATGAGCACTCACATGGCCAACCAAGTCAACCAATACAAATCCACTAGTAGTCTGATTCCACCAATCAGAGAAGTTGAAGACGAATGCTGAACACCGGGTTTTCCTGCCGACTCACCAGACATCCGCTTGGTCTTTCAAAAAAAAGATGAGAAGAGATCACCAGTGGGGGAGGGATGATGAGGATGATTAGGACGATCGTGATGACTGAAGACTGACACAGTTCTCTTCACTCATTCTTCTAATCAAGGGTTTGACAGGAACTTTAAACTGGACGGGACCTCCTATGTGTATACCTTTAACATTTCTTCCATTCTCTTGGACATTGTTTTATTTATTAATGTATCCATAGAGATGTACATAATGACAATCAGTTAAGGATTGTACAGCCCCTCCCCCTTAGCACTTTTTGGAATTATTTTAAGAGTTGAGAAAAAAAAAAAGTACTTCCTGTAATTCTTTGCAATAGTTCACCTCTTCGTGTGACCAGACTCCATGGCTAAGGTGACTGGTTATTGGAGGATGAGGGTTGCGGCGATAAACTTGATCATATCATCTCCCAAAGATCCGCCCAGATGCGTCATGTCAAACCAGCTGGGTCCATCAGCGTCATGTGTCTGGTCTGCTTCTGTTCTATTTGCACTAAAACTGAAAAGGTTTCTTTTGATAGACCTGGAGCCATTCAACCCCCCCCCAAAGAATATGTCTCAGAGGAGATGAAGCAAGAAGGGAAGGAAGGAAGGAAGGAAGGTAGGAAGGAAAAAGGAAGGAAGGCAGGGTTGCTTGGCGTTCAGAGGCATACTGAACTCGCTCTTAGGTTGTTGTGCATCATGTCATTGCTTAAGGTTTGCTACTTCACTGTTGACTTGTGAGAGCATTCCAGTCCTGCAGACAAATCAAATTCATCTTGCAAAACAGAAGTCTGAAAAAAACAATGGTGCAGTGTTGGTAAATGCTGAATGAAAAAAAACAAACAACAACAACAACAACCTTGTACCCACATGTCTTCTGCTGATACGTAGATCATAAAACCTGTGACTCTGCTTCAAGCTCCTATAGCATGATCTGCTGCAGATGCGGCGCAGCAGATCAACCTGAATACACGAGCAGGACGGAAAACAACCAGTCCATCATGGGTTCAGGAGCATTTATGTACACCCTGTATGTGCGTGTGTGTGTGTGTGTGTGTGTGTGTGTGCCATGAGTGTGTGCAGCCACTCATCCACCCGGTGTTGTACTGATAAGTGGTGTCACCGCCCCATCAGCGTTTATGTGATGAGGGATCATAGCCGTTGTAGACGAATCGGAGCAGTTTGGATACACAAACAAAAACCACCACAAACCAAACCAAAACCCCCAACTATGACTGAGCCGAGCGAACACGAACAGCAGCTGTGTGCCCACTGTTAAATGTTTTGGCCGCGACGTCTGCAGCAGATTTGGGATCACAATGAAGAGTGTTGTCTGTTCGGAATGTTTTGTCTGTTGTGAAAAAGTTCCCGTGTGAGGAAAGAAATGCCACATATTGCATAAAAGTGGGCACGAGAGGGTCCTCCTTTGATCGGAGCAACTGCCTGGCACAGGGTTGGCACAGAGGCAGTAAAGAGCTTGGATGTTCTCTGTCGCCAACCCAGATGTCACACGCCTCAAAACTCTCAGGAGTTAAGCTGCTTTGTTCAGTCCCCTAACTTGGGGAACCGCTCAAACATAGTTGGGGGGAAAAGTGACAATGGCACAGTCTGCTAACAAGGACACTGGAGAGACGCCCGTGTTCTTGACGCTGGCCTTTGTGCGCTGACAGTGTGTTTTTCAAGTTAATGCACTGACGGATCCAAAATCCAGCTGTGATAGTGATGAAGGGATGAGGTGGTAGCCTTGTGCTCCCAATACAGAAACTTTATACACATGTGTCGTTGAGTTTGTACATTTAAACACACTTATTTTCGATCCACAAACAATCGATTTGCAATTATTTTTCTAGAGAAGAAATAAGTGCTATACTACAAAGACTATCTTTAATTACAACAACATATCTTTTTTTGCATTTGACTACATTGATATTTATTTCACATCGCGCTAAAGCAGATTATTTTTCTAACACCCTGCCCCACCTACCAAAATACTCCGGAGCTAATAAAGCATGGACTCGATTGCAATGCGAAACCATCATCTTTAGCCTGGCAGCTCGGCTCCAGTTGAGTCCTTGCAGAAACACATTATAGCTAAACAGAAGAAGCCTCATTTAAAGTCATGTCCCCTCAATAATCTGTCCACCACCGAGCATCCCTCGCTGTGAACATGCAGGCGAACATATAGGTGTACAGGAATTCTGCATGAGGGTAAATGCACTTAGAGAAC
The DNA here is from genome assembly GCA_016785345.1 of Trinectes maculatus. Taxonomy (NCBI): domain Eukaryota; kingdom Metazoa; phylum Chordata; class Actinopteri; order Pleuronectiformes; family Achiridae; genus Trinectes; species Trinectes maculatus. The sequence goes on from JAFBJQ010001193.1 coordinate 87,611, forward strand.
ACATCAGAGGGGTAATAATAACGAAAAGATCACAGAGTCACTCCCCGTGTGCAAGCCAGAACTGAATAACCTTCATTAGATGTGTTTGACCTAAATTAGATCCCTAGTGTGCAGGGAGAGTGTGCACACTACACAGCGACTCCTGTTTCCAGCGGAACAGGATTTCAGATATCACAGGGAGTCGCTGTCTGTGTAATACAACTGTAAAGGAAAAGTAATTATACAAAAAATAACCCACTTTGGAATATGGAAAAAAAAACATATTATATTGTACTGAATATGTTTGTGTAAATCCAACCCATTATATAGACCACTTTTATGTCTCGAACGAAATGATCTGAGCTTCAATGTCTGTCTATTGGGTGTGGTGCAGCTATACTGAAGCCTCATACACATTGTCCTGCGGTGAACTTTTGAACTGTGATTACATCGTTGTCACACTGTAGCAAATAGATTTCTTTTCAGAGAAAAAAAAATTGTGAGTAAAACGTATGTATAATTGGATTGTTAATGGCATACTTGCTAGCCTAAACAATAAGGAACTACTAATATTTGATCGTTGCGACGACTCGTTATCCATGGAATCGACAAACTGATTGTCCTGTTGAAAAAAAAGAAGTGAGTATCTTGAAAACGAAAGAGCCCCATTTCTGCAGGAACGCGGGGACTATAAAGGTTCTGTATGTGACACAAGGAGAAGAGGAAAAGAATCTGATCTGGTTTGTTGGCCCTCACAAAGATGGAAGGTAGCGCTGATTCAGCAGAGCTTATCAAACGAGAGAACATCCTTAATTTTCCTGTTTTATTTATTACTTTGCGTGATTACATGGTTTACATTCCATTTTGTCAGCTTGCCATTACATGTCAACAATCTGTTAACACTGCTTCCTACTTGTTTACAGCGTTTTTCTTCTTTCAAGCTACTTAAACATAGCATTGTTCAGAAAAAAAACAAACAAACTGGTACATGCTGCAAACTGGCATTAACGCAAACCCCGCAAAGCAACGCAGCCGCGTCTCTTCGTTCCACTTGATTACTGTGCTTTTTCTACCTGAACCCTCGTTGTGCGACTCATTTAGACTGAGACGTCTCTCCTTCCTACACCGCGTCATATGTCTCTATTAGATGTTTCAGGTCTTTGCATTGTATACCTCTAAAGTTTTTAGAGTGTCTTTTGAAGTGCCATGAAGAATTTCGTTGAGCAAGCATCCTTCAGTCATTCAGGGACAAAGGCTCCCTTTGAGGGAGCCCAGTCCAGTTGTTTCCCACTGTGAGAACAGTGTCTTGTACTGACATGGAGAACATCCAAGCCATCAATGCCTCCATGCCAGTACAGTGCCAGGCAGTGCAGCAGGTCAAAAGGAGGACCCCCCCTACTCAAGTCCCACTATTGCGAAAAGTGGCATTCGACCTCGGTTACAGGTTGTCAGGTGGTGTCATGCAGAGTGGTTAGATATGGATGACTGAAAGATGCCCATGCCTGTAACATCAGATGTGTTTATGTCCAACAGAGAAATCAAAGACTATAATGCGTTATAATGTTACAGTATGTTGCATTATTTTTGTTAATCTATTTTTTTGCTGTCAAGGATGGATATAATAACTTATGTGCTGGGAAATGTACTAAATATAATAGAATATATAATATTTATGGGAGTGGGAGTTGGGTCTCAAGTCTTAATAATACATTAAAATTGCATTCAGCAATTTTTTTAAAGGAAAGTTGCAATTTATTTTTTGTTAATTTTTTTTGCTGCCTATCAGTTCAGGAAGAAATCAGGACATTGCTCTTGCGTATCACAGATAGGATTTATTGGCACATTGTCATTGCAGCAAACAGGAGTTTGACATAGCCGTCTGATTAGTTTGGGTGTGTTGTAGAAATGTGGGGAAACTGATGATTTGAAGGTGCTGAGTTGATCTACCTGACTCTGTCAAATATAATCTGCTGATAAATATACTGTCTTGTACAAAACGTTTGTACATAGATTGTACATGGTTTCTTTTTGTATTTTCTCAAATTAAAATGGATGTATTTGTGTTCTAAAACTTGAAATTCTCACTTCTTTTTATTTTATTTTAATGCAGCTACAAAGAAAAACAAAGAAAAAATGTTTTTCGAAATAAAACTAACATACCAAAGATACATTAGTGTAATAATGCAACACTGCTGAAATTCAAATGCCGCTAAAATGACACACTTCTTCATGTACAGTCCATATGCACAATATGTTTTTTTTTTTCAAAACACTTCTACTCCAAAAATCATACATGCAAGTCAGTGTATTCCCATGACACATCACCACTTTACAGTATCTATAGAAGGGACAAGTACTATAAAGGTGCATTAGACCCAGTAACTGACCTTGACGATCACCAGGGGAAGCCTCAGTTGAATGTATATTGTATTTTCCCAATCCGCACCCCGCACAGGGGTCGGCGACCCCGCGGTCCGTGTCACACTGTCAATCCGCTTATCCACTGAGCCTGGCATTAGTCTTGATTTACGTTTACTGACATGCTATTAGCTGCTCCATCACTTTCACCTGTCAGGCTGTCAATCAGCGGGGATCCACAGTGATGGGTGGGAATAGCATTCGGATCGCGTTCTGTCCACACCGGCTCATATGTCCCCACAGAGACAGAGACAGTGACAGCGGATGAGCAAAGGACATCATAACAGGTATCTGGCCGTGCCGTCATGTCAGCGCGGTGAATGTTTTTGCATCACATCAGGATGTGCAGCGTCTCAATGTGGATTGGGTTTTGCAGATACAGTTATTCCAGGGGTAAATGATATACTGTCCCCTGCTGGAGCTTTAACACGTCAAGGCAACTCCTGCACAATGATAACAGCATGTCATTAACGAGTGCCAAAGTTAAAGGGTTTGTTTTTTTTAACCTTTATTTGATGCCGCAATTTCCCAACTGCAGTAATATACGTTTAGATACACTGCACTAAAAACTGCGTATCCTGTGTCAAGGGTACTGAGCTATCTCCCGAGAATCCTTCAAATATCACGAGCAGCACCAATTCTGAGGTGTTATGATGAGGCCGGATGACTTCTCAGACAACGACCCACTCCTCTCCAATAGCACCAAAAAAATAAATAAAAAAAAATCACTGGCCATCTCATAAGTCTCTGGGTCTCCTCCTCCTTCGCCGTGCTCCTCAGCTGAAGTGTGCAATTTCACACTCCAACGTCAAACAAGCCGGTCAGAAGGAGAACGGATGACCCGCCCTGGCATTTGTCCTCATTTCTCTCTCAAATGTGCAAACACTATTACCCCAGGGTTATCTTAAGTGGCGCGGTGAAGATTCGCAGCCTCTCCTCTCTCCTCCTCACCCGACACACCATCAAAACATGACAAGCGGTGGGGACCGAGCAGGGGTAAAAGACAGAGCGAGGCAGGGGAGGGGGGGTGGGCGATGGAAATGGAGCAGATGTTTGTGTGGCTGTTGATTTGTGGCCTGATAAGGGCGCTACAGAGGCAGCTGGAATTGATGGCTTGTTAGTGAGGACGGGCCCCTCTGTGAGATGTTTTCAAAATGATTGATTTACAATAAAGTGGCTCCGGGTGTGTGCATGCAGGCAGAACTGATGCAGATCGATCCCAGTGAAATTGATTGATCAGCCATTTAGCCTGGCAGTGTGTTTACCGAATGAAACCGAGCAGGACGCTCCTTTAGGCCCCCCACCCCATAAAGCAAAGGAGAAATGCCACCTCTGGGTCTGTCTGTCTCGTCGCTCCGGCGGTGGCAGCAAAAACAAGCCATATCAGAATATGAACCATAAAAATGTAATCATACAGTGAGAAATACTGGCATAAACGTTTACGATTGTGTACTTTATTCCGCTATCAACGTGTCCTTCTGTGACTCGGAGATACTACGCCTTTAAAAATAATGACTTACCTGCCCCGTGCGAGCGGGGGAATACTGTTTGCCTTATCGCAGTGTCACATTGAGACTTTTGGGGGTGGGGGGGTGGGGGGGGTGTAGAAATAACTAATAACGGTGGATTTCGGTAAACAAGCAGTTTGTTCTCAGCCGTGCTTACAGCTGACACTCCAACAACCTCGAGATGTTTCAGTACGCCGGAAAATACTGTCATACACAACACGGAATAGCCATCAAGGTTTAAAGTGCCTCGTCTGCGGCCAGTGTTATTTTTCCAAACACTGCATGCAGGGGTCTTCATTGTTTACCATGTGACCTCTTGTGACTTTTGCTCACTTCCTCCCTGCCAAAACAAACCTCTCCACCAGCCGGCGAAGGACTGAAACCACCCGTCCTCACGCGGCTCATCCTGTTATTTGGATAATTGCCAACGAGAGCAACATTTTCCACTCTCACAACAACACAGTGGCCCCATCATGTTCCTTATTAGCAATTTTACACACTCGGTCGCGGCGAGGGGGTGTCAGAATGCCAATAATATTAAGCGTCAGCTGTGCAGGCTATTCAGGGGGAGGCTGAGTGTTTCTGATTGCCCTGACAGAAGCTGACAGCCGCCTGAACCTGAGATCCCTGCAAATCGACTCAGCAGTGTCTTCTTCCTCTTAAGGCAGCAGGGTGCGCCTGTGGCCATGAGGCAGGTGATGGAGCACCACGCTGTTTATGTGCCAGCGCCCGAACACAAACAAAGGCGAGCGCTCCCTTCATCTTTAAGGGGATGCACTGGCTGATAGAGGATCACAATTCATGCACACACAAACACACAAAAAACAAAACAAAATGAAAAAAAATAATCATGTTGCTAAATCTTGAAGATTTGGCCTGACATCAGATCAAGGAGGCGAAAACAGACCTTTTCCTGGGAGCTAAAAAATGATCCCAGATCCATTTCAGATGACATCATGGGTCGTTTAGTAAATCAATGAGCGACTGCGTTTAAAATAATTTTTCAATCGAGGCCGGGAGGCAGGTAAATGAAACGGCTGTCCTGGGATCAGTCAGACCTCTCAGTCTATCTATCCAGTCGCTGATGATTTCCATGACGCTGATGGGAAAGATGTTGACACCAATTAGAAGATTTCCCTTTGACCCCTGCCAACTTTGACAAGACTCAAGCACAAGCACACAGACAGCAGTGGAGGCGCACACCTCTGGTCACACTGCACCACCTTGCATGTCTCTGTATCAATACGTGTGTGTGTGTGTGTGTGTGTGTGTGTGTGTGTGTGTGTGTGTGTGTGTGACAGAGACAGAGGGAGACAGGGAGAGAAAACGAGATGAGTCAAAGACCGAACCCCGTCCCAATTCAGCCGTGATAATAGTTTCCATGACGATGAGGCATGCCCAGCGCACCGCTTGTGGCCCAGATAAACAGTGATCCTTTACGAAAACAAGAAGGTCATTACAGCAGCTTGTCAAATCAATGCCGAGTGTGTCCAAGTTGATTAAGACGTCTCCCCTCAGCTCTGACACGCCGTCAATAGCAGCCAGCTCACAATGCGGTGGCGGGTGGGGGAGGGGGATGTCTGTGGCAGAGGATTTGTGTGTGTTGGAGGGCGATGGGGGGGGGGGGCGTGGGTGGGGGGTGCGCCCGCGCCCTTTCTCTGCATGCACACATACACACACACACACACACCTACGCAAACACACGCACAGCACTCAGATGATTGGAGTGAAATACCCATCAGTCAGGGAGCCGAGGTGGACTAATGATTCCCTGTGCTGCCTATTAGAACTACATGACAACTCAATCCTGCTCATGGAAAGAGAAATGGAGGGGGGGGTGAATAGGGGGGTGGGGGTGTGTAAGGAGGGGTGAATGAAGAGACAGAGGAGGAGGAGGAGAGGAAGGAAAGAAAAAGTGACCTTGTAGCAGCATCATTTGAGGCTGAATTAAATTGGCAAGAGCAGCTAATCTTTACCTGGGGGCGATTAACAGAATTAAAGCAGAACAACAAAGGCACGGAGGTCGGCGTTCCCTCTTTTTTCCTGCTGCCACTGCCATTTGTAATTTGTGTTGAATGCCCTCTTCTGGAAAAGTCAGTGAATCTTCCTGTCGGAGCTCGGCGCTGACGCTGACGGACAGATTTTTTTTAATTTTTATTATTATTATTTTTTAATTTGACAAATAATAACAGGCTCCTTGATCTGCGGACGTCTGTCATCATAACTGGTGCTTTAGCAAGATGTTGTCAAAACAGGCAGCAGGAACATCACAGTCACCATTCTGATGTTCCTCCTATCACATTTGTCTGAGTATGAATTAATTGGCATCTTGAAACTCATGTTCAACATCTATAGCATAAAATTTCATGTGAAATAATGGAGGGTAGGTTGGGGGGGGGGGCTATTAGCAGGAAGTGAATAACTCCAAGTTCAGCCTTTGCACTCACAGGTCTCATAGCCCCTCTCTTCTCACAGGCTAATCGATATGTTTGGAAAGACAGACAAGGTTATGCCGATCAGCCTGTCTGAGAGAGAGAGAGAGAGAGAGAGAGAGAGGGAGAGAGAGAGAGGAACATTGCTAATACCCAAATGGGAAGGTTCACGGCTGAACTTTATCCACATATAGAGGAGAAGGAGCATAACAACCAATAAAACTCTAGCTCAGGGACGTTCATACTAACTCTGGTGAAACGGATCGATGTTTTGTGCTACCGGCATTAAATCACCATATGCATACATTCGCATTCCAAACTGTGAATGATTTGTAGTTTGTTGTGAGAACATCTTTACTTTTTTGATTAAAGTGAAAACTTTAAAGAACTGAAGAAAGTTCAGGGCTCCATTTTCAAAAAAAAAAAAGAAAAAAAGTTTTACCCACGTCGATGGGATGATACAGTCTGGTTCTTCACCCTCTGTCTGTTTTATTTTGGTCCAGACTGAGACAATAGCATCTCAACTGGAGAAACCCTACGTGATGTTTGACCATCAGCTGTTGTGAAGACGTTCCTGGCCGTCAGAGAAACAAATCCTATCAACAATCAATATTAACTGTCTGGAAAACGGGTGACCAGACTGTTGGGTGTTAGTTTTTTATATTTACCTTCATAGTTGAAAACATTCGACTGTGATTTCTTTCTTTTTTTTTTACACATATTATAAATAGCTAAACTGCTACATGACAGAAGACAAATGCTAGTCAATAAGCTCCCTTAAACACCATCCAGAAGACTAACACATACTGAGAACATGAGCCCCCCCCCCCTCCACTGACCACTGAATGTTACCTGTTCTGCAAACAGCCGCCTCGGCCCTCTTTGAGTTGTGAACACTGCTCACTGCTCCATTCATGATTCAAGACTTTCATTTGTGCTAAGCTCCACCCTGGGGAGGTGGGCCGGATCTCCATGCCTTCAAGAACGGCCACACATCAGATCTCCCTCACCTTCTCAAATACTGACCGCCTCTCTACGCCACTGTCATCGGCCAAGGCCAAGTCTGAGGGTCCCATATGCAGGGGCCCCTACGCAGAGGCCCCCAGAGATAGGATCAGAGTGCCGCAGGAAATACCACCAAGTCCGACACGCAACACAACACACTCCTCCCCTCAGGTCCCACTCATGTAAGACCCATAACGTGTGTGTATTCACATGACATGTCGGAATATCGTTTACAGTTCAAAGGCATTCATGGGAAATATTTTCCTCTCTTATGAAAGCTGGGAGTGTAATTTCCACATCCCCTAAGCTTCACCTGCGTATTCCCCTGAGTGACAGTCACACATACCGCCGCACACAGTCGCACAAAGGAGTGTCATATCACTGATACCGAAGGTGCACATCACTTGGTTCAGTGTACACAAGCAGCCTCTCGTGCCTCAGTGGAGTCATAGAGAACTGCCCATGTGAGAAAATCATCCCTCTCTCCTGAGGCCTTCCTCTGGTTCTCGTTCATGTCCAGTTGCCTAATAAACACACGCCCAAACACACATGCATAAAGACACGCACACGGAATCAGCACATCCGCCCTCGGGACCCGGGTGCTTCGGAGAAAACTTGCAAATGCCAGTATTTCCAGGAAATCCTGTTTTAAATGTTTGATTATTCAAGGCAGCCATGTAAAATCAATGGCTGATGCTTTGTGTCAGATCGAGTATGGCGGTCGGGCCTCAGGGTGTGAACATTAAAATGGAAACATTACATGCCCTCTGTCATACCATTCAGCATAATTACTGTATGTTCCCTGCCAAATGAATGTAGTTGCTGTTTTAATGATGTAGTGGAGCAATAAACCAGAAAGTGTCCGTTTTCATATACGTCTGATAAAATGCACTCTTTAACGTAAATGTATTAAAAATGTATTATAAACACTTTTTTTTAGCGTGATTATAAAGTAGCAACAAAGACTCAAGATTTTACTCCAAAACTGCATCAAACAATGGTTCACTTCAAAAACCAAAAGAAAAAAAAACCACACACACAAACAAACAAAAAATGTGTTGCATTGTTGTTGTACAATATTTAGCACTGACACTGACTATAATTAATATTCATGAGACTGTGACTCTGCAGCCCCCTCAGGATGCTTAAATTAATTATGCTAACAGGGTCATTTAGCTGCTTTATTCAAAGCAAGCAATTCCCATGCAATAAATGACACAATAATTACACACACAATCTAACAAGAGGACAGTGACAAGTGGAGGACTGACACACTCATCTCCATAAAGTACAAAGAATGGATTTATACGCACGCACACACACACACACACACACACAACAAACAAAACAAATAATACGGAAAAAAACCCAACAACAACAGAGGTAAAATCCATACAGGCAAGATGAAAGAATAACAAAATCCACAATGGCGCTACAGCCACTGCGGCGTTTTCTCTCCGAGTAGTAAATATGATTTGTTACCACGTGTTATTATTTAGCGTTATTCATCTTCCGTGTCAGCGCGCACAGAGGGGTAATAGAAATGCCAGCGAGGTGGCTGATTTACTTAGTAAAATTTTCATCTCAAGGCTCGCGAGGCATGATTGGAGTCAGGGAGTACGAGGAAATCGTGCATTATGGAGGCGAAGCTGACATGACCTTGGGACTTCTCAGCAGGGACCATATATTACCGTCGGAGCGACCTTCCCATCCCGAAGATACATCTGATGCGTTTAAGGCTGTTTTACAATGCATTAGGAGGCCTTTACATGTGCTGAGCTCACTTTATTTGCTCATACATTTTCGTGGGGGGGTGGGGGGCGAGACGAGCGGCAGGCTGATGGCGACCGTTCACAGTGACTGAGTCACTTGTCGAGACAAATGAGCCCATGAAAACAGGCGGAGGAGGTGGATAACAAGCATTTCCAACGCAAATCCCCACTTTCCCGGTTTTATTTCCCTGCAATATACAGGCCGTGTACAATTCAGTGAGCCCTCTGCTGATTCCGGCATGATTCCGGCATGTATTCTCACCTGCCACCATTGATTGACCTGCATCTTGAGCACGGAGAATGGATGTAATTTTTCCCACCAAGCGATGGGGCGTCGGGATCAATATTCTCACTGTTGGTTAAGCTTCCGCAACCTTTGGAATATCATCTCCGATCGATCCCTCTCACATAATTGTCGGCATTTTCAAATCAAGTTTTCTTTTCTTTTTATACGTGCCGTGACATTTGAAATTCCTCACAGCCTCGCTGTGTGACCCCCAGAAAGGCCTGAGAGGTAAAGGGCACAAAACACAGATTAATTAGCATGTTGCTTTTACCGTCCGCGTCTTCCATCCTCTGCTTCTCGCCGCTGTGCTATAAACATGTGGAGAGTGAGGCCATGTTATATTTCCATATAAAAAGCCACATAATTATAGAGGGGGGGGAGGGGTGCGGGGGGGGACAGTTGTTCCTCTTATCAAAAGAAATGATAAGGGAGTAGCGGCCCTGTAAAAGAACACAGTCCATTTTGATATAATTGGCAGTGGAATTATTTATGACATTAATTGCCACATTATCGACTGGCTGTCGGCTCCTGTGTCAGTCTGTCCATCTTTCTTAGTGGAGAGAGCCAGCTCAGCCTGGTGCCCACTGACAAGCTAATTACTACAGCACAACCCCCAATGACAAATGTTACTCATCTAGGACCGGGCCCCCGGAAACAAGGGCTACTCTTCCCCCCCTCCCCCTCCCCCGCGCGTTTGGCTCCTCGGGATGGAGTGAATAAGCAGAGCGCTGCCAAGTGTCTTCAGGTGCAGGAGGGAGGAAGACAGGGACAGTCTCCAAATCCAAATCGCGCCCCGTCCTGTTTGCTGCTCTGCTATCAGTGGCCACTTGTCACTCATACAGACAGGTCCTTTTTTTTGTTTTTGTTGTTTGTTTTTTTTTGTCCCCCTGCCGCCCTGTAAATTTGCATCAGCTCATGCCAATCAGTCAGCGAGCTGAGGGCTGATACGTGGTGACGGGGTGATTGTGAGTCACGCACTCGTGTCCCTGTTGGGGAGGTGAACTGCGCTTTGCAACAGCTTTTAACATTCAAATGAATCATAAAAACACACAGCATTAACCATGTTTTTACATGAACTTCTTTAAATTGGGTGTCTACATAACATTCCGGTGCCCTAATACTATTTATGTGTTATCACTTTTGGCAGTTTCACAATGTGAAACAGGAAGCAATTTGCTCCAGACACTGTGCACAGCGGTCAAGCAGAGATACAAACTAAAAATACTGTCTTTCCTAGTGCACGCACACACACACAGACACACACACACACACACACACAGGCTAAGCAGAGAAGCCTGGAGGGCTGCTATAGCAGAATGTCACTGATCTGCACTGATGAAGTGGCGTGCCATTTGTTCAGCCAGGAAGTTCCCAAGGAGCAAACGTCCAGACGGAGATGAGGGTCAAGGAGGGCACTGCCTACAGGTAGATATGTGGATCATACCTTAATTAATCTACAGCTGACACTGCCAGACATCCCATTCATCCCCTCGCATGCACGAAGGCGCACGTCAAGTCCATGTCAACCCATACACGCCCATCCCATAATGCAGTTTGTGTTGGCGCGGCAGCTCGGATGCGCCCCTGACGTGGATGGGAAGTGACACGCACCAAACTCGGTGTGTCCCCGCAGCCAGCTCCGGTGGCTCGGGGCCTGTCAATTCCAGCTCCGTCAGTGGCACTGGCTCAATGGCAGTGCCTGTGACACATGTCACAAAGTTTTAAATGTCTGCTCTTTTCAGCAGGATGGCTGGGCGCGCGCCGCAGCCAGGGGAAGGATGACATTTTGTGTCGCGTTGGGGGGAGGGAGGAATGGGGGGGGGGTGGTGGACTTGTTGTGGTTCCTCTCTTCCTGCCTCCTCCGGCTGTCAGCCCCAGTTTCCTCTGAGCATATCAAAACACAGACAAATAAACCTTGTCAGTCTGAAACGCCGGCACTAGTGACCAGGCCCCTGAACGGCATGTCAGCTGGAGTGTGGTCACACGGTCCTGCAGGAAGTGGTGTATAAGCGCGTGCTAGCACGTCCGGCTACTGGCAGATACAACAAGTTACTGATAAACTAGCACAGACGTTTGAACGCACAGGAATAAAGAACAAATGCATTCAGACACAGTGAACAAACATAGCAGGAGGCCACCTCTGACCTTTGCTCTTATCTGTTTGTAGATGATTGAGGCGTTAGACTGAAGCTGATCATGACTGATCTAGTATTTGTATTTCTAATAGAGCAAGACTTCTCATCCTCGTGGTGTTTTCCACGACTCCACCTCTTGAAGGAGGAAATGCGACCTTTGCCCCCCCCCCACAACAGATTTGTCAGCCACGGACATTTTTTCCCCTCAATATCAATATTGATCAGCATCAGTTTAACGCAGGAGAATATAGACGTGGCTGAGTCATTTGACCGTTAACAGTCAGCGCATTGTGGCGGCTGAAGGATAAAACGGGATCGCGCCGCAGTAACTTCGGCTGTAACTCAATCGGACAAGAGACACATGTGCAGTTAAACCCCCTTTAATGCTTGAAGTCATCCAGCCAATACAATTTGACATCATATCAGCTATGTTACATCATTTATTCATTTACAGATCTAAGATCAGTCGCCTGCCTGGACAAGTATAAAACAAGATGCTAAAAAATAACAGCACTTTACCATGGGCTGTTGTGATAAGCTATAGCAAATTACCAATATGTAAAGTATGGTAAAAAATGTAAACATTTAAATAGCGATGCAAAGTTTTGGCAGCTGCAGGATAAATGTTGCTTTAAATGTAATTTGTATGAAAACTGTGTAAACGTTTGATTTGCACACAACACTTTTCTTCATTCAAGCTGATAGTGAAATGTTTCAACTTAACAAGCGGCACCTGATATATCACATCTGGAAAAACACACAAAGACGGATCAAATCCAAATATCACATATACACGAGTGGTTTTGTTTTTCTTCTCAGACAAATTCAATAAAATCCAATTAAACACATTGGCTCAGGGTGAAGAGACGACTCAAATTCTAAATATAAACCTTTCACTATCTTTATGTTTTAAACAGCAGATATGTGTGTGTATGTGTGGTGTGTGTGTGTAGAGAGACAGAAGTGAGGAAGAGAGACAGAGAGATGAGAGTCCATGTCAGGCCCCAGGTGTGTGACCGTCACCCCTTTCACCCTTGATTAGTGGCGGTAGTGGACGGGTGATCCATCATGGCTGTCAAAGGAAAGGATGCAATTGAATGTGTGTGTGAGAGAGGAGGGAGGGAGGGAGAGGGAGGGAGAGAGAGACTGTCCTTTTGCTTGTATGTGTCTGTAGTTTAGTGGCTGCTGATGCTTAGAGGCGATCATGTCAGTGGGAGTGTCATCTCTGACTCTGACTCTGACTCTGACTCTGACTCGGAGCTGGACGCAGGGAGGCAGAAGCTCCATAACTACAGGACTCACTCACTTCACATAACCACAGCAAAACAGTCTCAATTATTTTTCAGTGACACAGAGGAGTCGTCATTGCTTTCAATAAATAAGGCTGATCATCTGTCTGGTTAACGTACCGTCGCCATTCACGTCCAGCTTCCATCAGAGCTGGTCGTTCCGGATGAATCTGTTGCCTTCTGACTGCTTGCCATAGTAGACGTAGCGACACTTGGCAAATGCCCCTGAAACAAAATGGAAAAGTTAAGCTGGGTGAGGGCTCATGGCTGTAGTTTTATATATATAAGAAAACATTTATTATCGAAAACCTGAGAAAATATACCTTTGTATATGTATACGCAGACATATAATGTGTATAGGCATCATGCATTCTTAAATTATTGCAAACTCACTAATCAAACATTCCTAGGTCATACAGACTGAGGCTACAAGAACTGCATCTCATCGCTAAATGGGCGCAAACAAAGAAGTGAGCCAAAACAAGGCTAAAGCCTTTACGAGGCTGTAAACACAATTTTTAATGTATTCATTAGGGACGGTGATGATTAGTGAAAAACACACAATGTAAACAAACATCTTGTTTATTTGCGTTTGTTGTAAAAGCTTCCATAAGGAAGCGTTAAATGGCAGCAGCAGACAGGGTCTGGGTCCGGGCTCCTTGGAGGGGATGAGAGGTGTTGCTGGGAAGGATGAACATCTTGTTCCACAGAAAGACCACTGTGGCCTCAGGGCAAAATCCTGACAGTAACAAGCTCACAGCCACCCACCCGTCCACACAAGACTGCACACACACACACACACACACACACACACACACACACACACATAACCATAGCAAGCATCAACTCAACTATTCAACTACCTTCAGGAAGGACTGCGGTACGTCTTTGTGTACAGTGTTAGTGTATATGCATATAATAGGTGAATAAAAGTAAAAGTACCTTTTATGCAATATCTTAAAATTTTATGTCAAAGCCTAAATGGAAAGCATTATTTTTCCCATCTCTGATTAAGTCTTCAATGGGAAAAAAAGAATAATGCACTTTTTTATATGTTGCGATTTTAATTGCAACTACTTTTAATTACAAGCAAGAAAGGGAAGAAAAGAAAGTTGTTAAAATATATGTATATATATTTCTATGTAATAAAGCAGTTCATTACTGAAAAATAAGCCACATGTCATCATCCGTGCTCCTCATCCAAGATGGCCGACAGTGCTTTTTTTGTTGTAATGAGTGGTGCTGCGGTGGCAGGGACAGGGCTGCCCAGAGCCCTGTGGCTGGTCCGCTCTCTGTCTCTGATGTCACCCACCGCGCTCCCGCTGCCACTTGATGAATGTGGTGGGCCGTGGCCAGGTGTCACCTCTCGCCAAATGAGGCAAGGACAAGTGGCATTAGTGCTGTCAATGATCCTGTGACGGGGGAACACATACAGCTTTCGCCAGGCTTCTTAAATAGGCATCAAGTGTATTATAGGAGGGGGGGGGGCTGCAGAGACAGGGCAGGAGAGACTTATGGGAGAGGCGGGTGTCACAGAGGGAGGGGGGGGGGGAGGGATGCTCCGAGCGCACAAGTCCAATCTCATAATCCAAAGAGACATTGTCAAGGGCGGGGAGAGAATGGCAACTAAGTGACAGGAAGCAGAGACGGGGACAGAGATACCGGTGCCATATTAGTGCCAAGCATATTCTGATGCCACCCTCAATTCTAACCAAACCTGACACATCGCTCTCTTTACCCCACTCTCTCTGACTCTTCAAAGTAGGCTCCACCGAGTCACACGCACGCACACACACACACACACACATATATATATGCAGTACAAAGACGTACGCACAAATACACACACACACACACACCAGTCCCTTGCAGCAGTAGTGGGTGTTCTGTCAGGCGGAGGAGCAGTACAGCTACAGCAGCAGCAGCGGTAGCAGCGGCGGTGGTGGTGGTGGTGGTGGCGGTGGTGGCGGCAGCAGCCCACAGGCCCGAGGACAAGCTCAGTCAATCTAAATCTGGACTTTGTAGTGGAGCAGTGCTCATTTCCCCCTCATAGCCCGGCGACTTGAGGTGATCCAAACACTGAAGTGTGAGGAGCTGTCATCTCCGATAAAATCCAGGACCAGCTCCATGCCTGCCTGCTCCCCCGGTGTGTGCGGGGTGCATACAAGTGTGTGTTTGTGAGCGAGTGTGTGTGTGTGTGTTTCTCTGACAGTGAGGGAGGTAGGGGCGGGGAGGGATGGATTCCAGCTGCCGTGATTTGCCTGGGGATATAGGTGCCACGGCTGGAGACTGGGCTTGACACCACAGGACTCAGGGTGTCTCACGGCGCTCTGATCACTCGGGTGCCGGGGCCTTTCACATATTCACAGCTTACCCGGCGAGAAACTCACTCTCTCTCCTGGAGTGGGGCCCTTAAAGAGATTACCCATTGAGATAGCAGAACCAGGGCTCCTATGCGACATTACCTAGAGGGGATATATTTGTCGGTTGCAAAGCAAAGCCTCTGCGAGATAACCTTCACAGATGAAGGAACTGCAGCTAAAGCGCCCCCCCCCCCAGCCTTCACACTCGGCTGAGCTCGTCACTAGCCTGTGGGGACCGAGAGGGATCGGAGGGAACCACACTGTGTGACTTCCCAGAGCCAATCAGGACGGTCCGGATGATATGTGACCTGTAACTCTCAGAGAGTAGCTTTACAAAAAAACAAAACAAAGCGACATCCGGGATCAAAGCAGGGGAGTCGGGGCAAATTAAGAGAAATACAGAACAGGGATGAGGTCTGATGTGTGTGTGTGTGTGTGTGTGTGTGAGGGAGTACGTGATTTTCAGTGCAACCCGGCTCCAGCTCCAGCCACATTCCCAAAATTACATTAAGCAGCGTGTTTTATGCACAAACACACTCCAGCTCGCCGCGTTCCTCCTCGCAGCGAGAGCTCGCTCGTGTTATGAGGGAAGCCAGAAGAAAGATGGGGAGGCTGGAGACGGAGAAGGGAACAACTGAGCCAGATGCGTGTTTGCGTAACCCGCCTGCAGGGGGCTCCGTCCCATGAACCGACACCTAACAGGAAGTAGTACAGTGCCAACCGGGGTGGGCCGGTTCCTCTGATACGCGGACGCCTGCGAACGACGGGACGGCTGGAATCAAAACCCACACGCTCAACCATATAAACACAATCACAGAGCCATGCGCGCTTTGATCGCAAGCACACAAACACAGTGGAACAATGGGAGCAGCCATGAAAGTGACAGATTAACAAAGTGATGTGGAGGCTAATGCTTCCATCGTGTCCTGGTGGAGGAACAATCAGGCCTTTGTTCTGCACATGTCACGCAGCACCTTGTTGTTTTTAAGGGGAGTAGCTAACCACCTTGTCTTTATTAAGAGGCTGCACACTCGTGTTTTCCTCTTGGTGAACAAAGCAGCGTAGGTTCATCATAAGATTGTGTTGTTGTTTCGGAGCTCGTTACGCAAAGCATGTGGCCTCTCTGCTGGGGCCAACCTCAAATATCCAACCAACATAATGGTAGAAAAAGAGTTTTTTTTTCTTTTTCTTCTTTATACATATATATATATATATATATATATATATATATATTTTCATATGATGTAAACTCAACAAGGAAAGGACCAAAAAAAAAGGTCTATACATTACTGTGTTGACTAAACCAATACCTGAAAAACACAACAACAACTTACTTCCTTCTCTTCTGTCAAAGATGTAGTAATGAATTAATTTAAATAAACAAATAATACATTTTGCACATCGCACCTATTGACAACAACAGAATAACAAATAACAAAAAAAACTTTTGTTTTTATTGAGGGGGTAATTTTTTAAAAATTAAGCTACGCATCACAAGCGGGCCCTCTGTCAGATTATTAGTCATATGAACTCACACAGTGTGTTGCCAAACTCATTTAATCAGCACACACACACACACACACACACACACAAGGAAGAGGATGGAGAGTGAGTGGGTTTAATGATTGTTCCCTGCATACAATCAGCTTGACTCTTTTCAAGGGCCATCAATATGTCACGGAAAGACACATCCGACGGATGTAGCTTTTAACATCAAGGTTATCTATTCTCGGCATGAATCCGCTCCCTCCACTCCCAGTTTCTCTCCTTGTCTCCTCTCCACATCCATCCTCCCCTTTCATCTCCATCCTCAGCCTCTGCTCCGTTTTGCCTCCTCCTCTACTCTTCACTCTTTTATTTGCTCTCTTTTTCTTTTCGCCTTCTCTCTCTCTCTCTCTCTCTCTCTCCCTTTTCTTTCCCGTCCCACCCTCACGTTTGGCCATTTAGCGAACGATTCCATCACGGCCGCCATCCGTGTGGAATGAGAAAAAGCCAATTAACAAGACAATTACACTTTCTTTATTATCTTCGCGGGCTGAAATAACACTGGCTGGCAGGTGGGGCGGGGGGGCGGGGGGGGGTCAGTTTGAGCTGGGGGCAGGCATCCATAAGAGTTGGTGTGAAAGTGACTTATGAGCTTGGGGCACAGGCTGCTGTGAGCCAGGGCTATTATTGTGGACACGATCCATCTCCGGCTGTCCTTTTATCAGTTCAGCCCAACGTCATGAGATGGAGTCGCCACCTCCTCTCCTCTCCTCTCTATAGGGAAGCCTGCAGATAGATAACCCCACTAATGTCCCATAAACCAACAGCCAGTGAACTGCGAATAAGATTACTGCGAGGTGGGCCGGTACGCAAGCGTTTCACTCGTGTCCGTAAACTATTGTCCGTGTCTGATGGTTTCCTGTTTTCCATATATTTTCTTTAAAGTAACTGTTTCAAATGTTTCCAAAGATGAAAAGAAAAACAGCGATCGTAAAAAAAAAAGCAGCTATGGAGCCACCGCAATCATGAGAATCTCTTATCAAATGCATTTGCCGTATGTTTGCGTCAATATCAATATTAATCAAATGCCCCATGAAATCAATAAAATAACTGAAGCTGCCTCGGATTTGGCGAAAAAATGCCAGCAGGCTCTGAAGGCTGTTTTTCATGCGGGACATATTTGCGCCAGATGTGTGTTTGTACACGCCATCCAGCTGCTACTCGAAAGCAAAATGCGCCAAAGAAACGCAGGGATGCACTTTAAAAACGCGTGGACTTACTTTGTTCTCCGACAGGCAGAGGACAAAGGACAAACATTAAATGCTTCCCGAATGTCGTCTCGGTAAAAACAACGTCAACAGTTTACTTTTCCTCTTCTGGGATCAGCTACATCCCTAATAAAAACCACCTCTAGCTGTTTTTGTGTGTGTAAGTCAGTGTAATTCACACACACAAAAAGCTGAGAACAAACACATTGTTTTGTGCGAGGAAAATTGAATGGGAAAAAAGGGGAGAACAGTGTTTGCTCCAGGCGAGACAACGAGCAACCACTGTACCTATGTATCTATAAAGCTTTTGTTGTGTTCGCGTCTTAAAAAAGCAACATGTCACTTGATTCATCAGACTTTTGCTTCATTTTCTATTGTTATTTTTTTTTGGTTTTTTTTGACTAATTGCTCGACCGTGCTATAATGTTTTATCATGAGTTTCTTTTTTAAAAAATAAATGAAGACATTCATTTACAAATGAATTATACAGTCGTCAGTAAAAAGGAAAGTGTCCTAGAAAAATGATTCTACTGTGTGATTTCTATTTCCTCGAATATAAATTTACTGTTTAAAGCTGATCTATTAATGGCATCCACTGTCATATAATAAAAGCCATGTAGTCATGTAGACTTTGAAGATATTAATCAAGGTAATAAGTGCAATTTTGTCATAAGTTATGTATTAATGCTTGAGTAATGTCTGAAAACACGGTTTCGTGAGGTCACGGTGACCTTGACCTTTGACTACTGAATTCCAATCAGCTCCTCCTTGAGTGCATTTTTATGTCATATGTAATGAAATGCCCTCCGGGGGTACCTGATATATTGAGTTCAAGTAAATGGGATGAACAGAAGTTACAGTGTACATGTACTGTAAGCAATTGAATGAAACAAGGGCTACAGTATGCGTGTGCGTGTGTGTATTTCATATTTACTCAGGGACTTGTCTGTCAGTGCAGTTCAATAGTTGAGGCGTCACCCATCTTTCAGTTTTCCACCAAACTCCCTCATGTAACTCTGGGAATTACAGTGACATTTGCTGTCTACTAATAAAAAATATTTAGTCCATTAAACATAAATACCTGTCATTATGATGCATGCCCTGGGCTCAGGCCTTCCCCGTTCTCCTCCTGGCTGTTTACTGCGGCCAAACAACTGCAGCGCCTGCATGTTCTCAACTTCAGCGTATTGATTAAACTTTTAAATAGCTGCCATATAACCCTGAGACATCAGGAAGATTAATCTGCATCAATGTTCATCTGTAATTCATTAGCCATTTATACTCTCCACATCCACACAGGCTATCAGGAAAATGTGCCCCATTTTTCACCCAGGCAGAAGCTGGGGAAAAGGCAGAGAGAGAGAGAGAGAGACAGAGAGAGAGAGACAGAGAGAGAGAGAGAGAGATGGAAGGAGGGCAGGAGGGCAGAGGAGGTTTACACACAACTCAACACAAGAAGTATTCTAACGAGCCGAGACTGAACGTGTGCACAGAGGTAAACCATCCAGTAGCTTTAAACATACGTCTGATGTATAAACATAAAGAAAGCTGCTCTGCTATTAACTATCAATTACTGAACCGATTCTAATTTTCACTATGTCTGAGCCTAACGAGCCTCACGAATGATCCGCGCTGCCCATCAGACCGGAGACAGGCGGCATTACTGCTACTTTCTCTGTTGACATTTGATGAGGCTCTGACGTCAGACTTTCCAAACACTTCTCACCAGGCAGCCTGACATGTTGTATACTTCCTGTCAGTCAGTCAGCAGTCGGTCTGTCACCCATTGAAACATCATGTTTCTCTCTCTCTCTCTCTCGCTCTCTCACGTGCACATCCACGCCCAAACCGCACTCATTTATTTTTGCCTTCTCTCTTCATTAGCCGTGTGTTTGCGACTCTTTATCTGGAATATTTAATGTGACTTCATAGTGACACTTCTGGAGTTAAATTATTACGAGTGGAAAAGTCCAAAACTGGAGAAAAAAAAAAACGACAGACGAGATTTATGAACTGTGCGCATGACTCAGATAAAAACAATGCACACACGGAGAGCCAACAAAGGAGAAAAAAATAGGGAGCGAGTATATATGTGTGTGTGTCTGTGTGTTGTGTGAGATGGAGGGCTGAAAGATTTGCTATTGCCACAGGCCGATGAGCTGTCAGGGGAAGGTTGCTGGGTCATGGCTCAACCAGCTCTGATCAATACCAGGTTGATTTTGCCACATGATTCTCCTTAAAGTGCAACAATAACACATTCTGTATGTTTACGTGCTTTGGGGACTGAGGGCTACTGCTGTCAGAAATGAAACGATAACGGACATAACTGAGAAAATAAAAACATTTCATTAATGCATACATGCATAGTCAAGCACAAATGGACATGCGACGCACCTCATTGTGTTTGCATTGGTTATGTTTCCAGCATGGCTGCAATATTGGTAAATGCATGAATGATGACACTCCGTCACTGTCAGTTCACCAAATGGCTGTAATCAAACACTTTAAATTGAGGATGGCATTATTCATTGATGGGTGAATTACAGTTCTAACCAGATAAATGCCTATCAGTCTTTGTACTTTCAAGTTATGAGGATGAGAAGGAAATTGAATTCTGGGGCACATAAATTTTGACTGAAAACAGATTACCGTTGTGGGAGGCCTGATGGGTAAAAAAAAAATGGTGAAATTAATTTCGGTGACATTTATTCTGCATAAAGCTGAGGGAGAACACTGGTTGGAGCAGCTCTGGAGACTGGAGATAAGAGGAGAGTGGTTTAAGGCTGAGCCAGTTTAAGGCGTCCTGAGTCTCCTTGGAGCTTCTTTCTCAGGACACCTTCTATCATCCTGCTATTTCACTGACACAAATTGAATTTGAAAAAAAACAAAACAAACCAGAAAGCGGCCTGTAAGCACAACAATGACAAGCTGATTATTCACTGCAACTGTTATCGAAGCGGTTCGTTTACTCTTAAGGGCACGCGAACCCACTAACGATGCCAGTAATCATAAGCGCTAATTTTTCCCCCCACGTCAACACGTGGATCACAAATCAGAGACGCACACACACACACATGGCGGGCGGCCTGACGCTGATCGATTGTGTACTTCATTACACCCAGGATTTCTAATTAAAAGAAAAGCACAGATAAGTGGCTCAAACCTCTGACCGAAATAGAAGGAAAACGTGAAAACTGCAATTAGAGGTTCGGCCGTGTTGGGTAATGGTGTCGTTAATAAGCGCGGCCGGTGAGTGACTCAATGAAGGTTTAATCACTGGGACAGGATTCAATAACAAAAGAGCACAATATTAATCACTGGAGAGTGATAACTTCACTGTTCATCTCTTTGACATTGGAGGAAGGGATGAATTAATGATGCTCTCCATCCGAACGCATTAAATAATAATTATCAGGCAAAACAGCATGAAAGGGACTGCATAATGAACCCCATTGTCAGGTCAATTACAACCGCATAAAACTGTTCAAAGGGAAGTAGCTTGTTACTAGATAGCTATACCAGAAAGGACGGCGGTGGCTTTATCAGTGGAAGGTGCTGGGCGACCTACTTCCGATATCAGGACTTAAAACTCGTTGAGCGTTTGAAATGCAGTTCTTGCTCGGAGGGGGGCACCGAAACTCCGCCTAGATGCACATGGCCACTGTAAAAAGCTAGCGGAGTTCAGCGGGGCATTCAGTGAGGAACAAATTGAAAATTGGTTCGCAAAGATAAATGACGTGACAACGACAGCGGTTTTCTGGCTCTGCAGCAACATCGGCGCTAAAGTGCCGCGTTAACCAAACTCAACTGCACAGGCGCCGATGGACTTCACGCGCCGGTGGACAAAACGGCACCTCGCTACCTGTCAGTGGCGATTTTCGTCAAATCAAAAGATGACCTGAAAATTTTAGCCGCGAGAGAAACTGCTGCCGGAGTTTTAACCCGTGGATATAAACATGCGAACGTAATGTCGGACTGTTGCTCGACTGTTGTTCCTTCTTCACGCCATCAAACCCTGTGTTGTTTTGCCGTTCACCGAGCACCAAGTGCATCAGGTCGTCCTCCAGCTTGTCTTTTGGAGCGAGACATCAATTACCGCTTGGCTGCCGCCACTCTGAGACCAACTCTTAAACAAACAGCCCGGCAACCTCCAGCTTGACACATATCAATACGAATCTGACATCTTGTTCCACAGTTGTCCTCCTCAGACCCTGGCTGGCTGCACCTGCCTGACTGGAGAGCCCAGGGTCGGCTATACTCCTTCACACTTCCCACCCCTGCACACATCAAACACTTATTACTCCCCATCCTGGCTCTGTGAACTGACTGGCCTGTCTGGGCCACACGGGGACCCCATTATTAGAGTCATTTCAGTGCCCATCTTGATGCCTGTTAGGCCGTTCGCTACCTGGGGCTCCTGCTTCCTGCCTGGCCGACTGAGTGCCTGGCCGGCCAAACAGTGATTGGACATGACATGGTGACAGAAAACAGGGGAGAAGGGCAATAGAAATAAAAGAACAGAGATGGCAGAGCGAGGCAGACTGAGACGGGCGAGAGAGGAAGGTGGGTATTTTAGCGCGGGGACCTTGTGGCATGGGGTGTGCCCATCAACACGGATGAACGTTAGCCAAGAGCTGCTTGTCACAATGATGGAGGGGCCAGATCACTTATATCAGAGTGTCATCTGACTAGAAGATATCAATCTCCGGGCCTAATCCAATAGGACGTGGTAACATATCCTTTATCACTGCTCTCCCACCATGCTTTTGTGTGTCCCTTCTGCCGCCCCCGCAGCTGAAAACGTGCGTAACCTTCATTGTCGGACCTCAAGCGACCACACGCTTTCACATCCCATTTCCTCCGTCTCGAGCACTGACAGTCAAATTACGACAGACGAAACCCTAACCTGGACACGCGGCACTTAGTGCAATTTGTCACTTTAGGCGGCAACAAAGAATAGATCACCGCACAGATGCACTGTCAAGACCAGGGACTGTGTGTTTTCAAAAGAGTCTGAGGAAAAATGAACTTTCCTGCTCACACCGCGTGGTCAAGCAAGCATTTTTATTATGACGACTTTTTTTTTTACAAAACTAGTGTGCGCTGTAGCGTATTAGTCATCTGGTCATTCAGCATGGTTAAACGCCTTAATTATGGGATGTGAGCAGATAGAAGTCCACATGATATCTCAACTGTCAATGAGGTGATGATAGGCGTGTGTTGTGTGGAATATTTCATGTGCCTCTGCTTCTGTTAATTAATATGACATATCCCGTGTTCATATGCAGAGAGGGGTGCTGGGGGGAGGAGGGGAGGGGAGGGCAGCGCTATGATGGTATGAGGTAATGATTAACAGTGGATCCGTCCCTCCATGTGAGAAATGATCCCCTCCTTCCTCCACCTCTCTTCATTTCCGTCTCTCTCCCTCACTCTCTCCCTTGTCCCTGCCTCTCTATGGCTCATTCGTTTTGTTCCGCACCCTTCCTTCTCCTTCTCTTTCCCCTTATCTCTGCCCCCCCACCCACCCACCCCCTCGCCTCTCCTTTCCCCCTGACACACTCGGACTGTCCTCAGCCCCCTGCACATCTCCTGACAGGTAGAATAATAACGCTCGTACATCACTACCCTGAAAAGTCCAATAACCTAAATCTTCACTTGCCACACACCCCGGGACTCAATTACTTTATTGACATGTAATCTTCATAAGGGGAGAAATATTGAGCATGTAAGGTCAGCCGGTTATGAAGACATATTATCATATTATCTGCATGAGGGTTGTAGGGGCTAGGACCTGACAAAGCTAATTATAATGGTACATGTTTCAGAGCTCAGAGCGTATTATCTGCTTGGCTGCTTGGTTGAGCCACAGCTGAGGTATAGAGGGGAAAGGGATGAGATTTCAAACCTAATAGGGGCTGGATGTCATCTCAGGGCATGGGAATTAATGAAGCCAAATATTATCGACTGCACATCACAGCGCTAATATCCTCGATTTGTTCATTGTATTTGTCAGGATTACCTCGCCATAGTCTAATGGCCAGCAGCATATCACAATACAAGATGACCAGCGGGGCAATTTCTAAAACTGTACCACAGCGGAAAAGATGTCGCGTCCCTTCCAGTGTCGTACAAAAAGTTCAAATAAGCTGTTGGTGGTGTGGCTTGAGTGGTTCCTCGGCCAAAATGTCACAGTGTGTTAGTGATGGTAGGAAGGACAGATGCCCACGGCTGTGTTATCTCCTCTCTCCCAAGGTTATCACAATACGATCCGTTCAGCTGCGCTATTAAAATCTACTGCTGTACTGCTACATAACGGAAAACAACAACGTGGATGGTGCAGTGTATTCTATAGGGGGCGATCTCTTAAACAACAGCGTATACATGTTATTTAAAAACAAGAGTGTAACACAAAGGTGTAAAACCAAGCTCGTTATTGTCACCAAAACGACAGAGGGCACAAAATTAGTTGATCACATGTTGATAAGAAGAAATCGAACCGCGAGACATGCGAACTTTTATTTTATCCAACATTCCGTCCCCTTCTTTTCACCCTGTGATCCAACTATCTGAGGCCACAGCTTTCCAGCCGCAGAAGATGCCCAGAATGGTGCGGAGCTGCCAGAGGTCACGTGTTAATAATGGTGTCAAATGGAGAGATATGTTTACACTTTGCTCCAAAGCTCTGCAGGCACAACATAGCAAGCACACAATGGCTATTTTCAATTTTCTTTGGCCCGAAAATATTTGTTTTTCAAATATTTCGCTGCATTTTTTATGAATTAAAACAGCACAACACTAATCCCGTATGCCCAGCGGAAAACCACATGGCGTACACAAAAGCATAATCAAGGAATTACAGATTTCTTTTTTAGCAAATATGATATGCTCTCATGGCTACCAATTCTGAGGCTTTTAGGTTTTGTATGTTTGTCCCGGCGGAGGGGAATAAAACAAACAGCCTTTAAATCACAACAATGTGGGATAAATCCGCGTGGTTGACCAAAATGACTCAGTCACTCCGATCAGTTTGCGCTGCAGCGACATAACATGCCAGGAACGATCCACGGATCAAATTATGACGGCGGAATAACTTGTCCGCTCATATTAGCGTGACAGCGAAACCTGCTCCGTCTGTTTAAAGTGACTTCATCAGCAAATCGGAGTGACAGGCTAAAAGGTTGTTTTGGACTGCGTGGCATTTCAGTGACCTCGCTCTTTTCACTCCGGTTGAGCTGGAACGTTGATGCCAGCGCAAAACCATAAAAGACCTGCTCCTCCCTTTAACCGAGGCCCCCCTTTATATACGGAGAGAGATAAAATGCGTGTCAGATCACCAAACTAGACCTGACACTCATATTCAGATGACCTTATGGACTTCGACGCAGGGCAACGCGGACCGACCCACAAAATCGGCGACACCGAGTTCAGCTCGGACATTCATTCACCTGAATAGTGACTGTGCAGTAAATAAAAGCTCAAATATACACTGTAGCACTAGAATCCCAGTATATGGCATAATGGCCTCCTCCTCCCTTTACAAGCCGCACATCCAAACGAGGCTTTCACACAGCCCAGCTCAATGAATAATCTAAATGGCACCTAATGTGAGCTATGCTGATACTCTGACAATAGTTTGTGTTCAGACATCACAGCTTAGTGTCTCCCAATTGTATATTGATGCTGAGGCGGTTGACAATAAATCACTGGATTCACCAGTGAGTGAGAAAACTGTTTAGACAATGGCCCAATAGAGCTTACCGTAATTGACAGATGGGCTCAGCTCTTGGAACCACAATAGCTTTGGAGCATTGAGAGTACCTGGGAATCAGTGTGTCAGGGCTTGTGTGTATATATGTTTCAGGAGACACACTACTATAGAGTCACACTCCCCGCAGTCAGTCGCTCTTTGACGGTTTTCAATACATTCTGGACATGTTCATGTATTTCTAAGTATGGCCGCTTTGTTACAATTTAACAACATCTGCAAATTTGCACTGTTAGCTTAAAAATATAAAAAATATATGTAATATATATACATATAATATAAAATTATATATATATATAATATAAAATACATATATGTGTATATGGAGGGAGAATTTGAGAGCAGTAAAAATTAAGTTGTTGTAAATATTCACTAAAGTTGACTTCTTGATTTCCTGGTTCATGACTGACCCTCCCTGCTTTGCTGTACTTTCTTGTAAAATGCTGGTAATGATACAGTGACTAACATTTCAGGGAAGTTCAGTTTGGTTTTATCTGTAAAAAAAAAAGCTGGTTTAGATTATGGGGATAAAACTGTTGGCTTGTTTACAAGCTGTCTGATTGTCTGACTGCCCATGATCTGTGTTCTATTGTGTCCCGGAGTTTCCCGGTACCAGGAATTACTTTGGATTGTTATAGAATTTTGCTTTTTTAATAAATAAATTTTCTGTTGAATGTGAGTCAAATTCTTACCCCAGATTTGGAGTTGCTTATTTTTTCCAAAGTCGACGTCTGCTGCTACTATTAAATGAGATGTTGATCTGAGTGTGGATACATTTTCTCATGTAATACACGAAAATGTTTTCAATGATGAGTCTATGTAAAGAAAATAAGCCTCAATATGTCAGCACTGCCACTTCAATCAGCATCTATACACTGTATGTTATCTTTGATAAATGGTTCTACGTTGCATGAATATGGATATGCAAAGGTACATTTTATTTTATACAAACACATTCATCTGAATGTTTACTGCAATAAACTGTTAAGTGGTGTGGTTCCAGCTCCACATTGACATGGAGCCCGTTCTGAAATCGACTTTATGTTGCTGAGTAAATTATCACTATTGGTCCCGTTTTCGCTGTTTATTATTAATCCCATTGCATACATAGCTTTGTTATGATCCTGCCTGACAGTAAGGTTTAGTGATGCTGCACAGCTGTTAAGCCATGCAGTGTGTGTTGTCACCCAGCATGATAAACTAGCCACCGAGTGAAGTAGGGTCTAATTTGTTAGAGCCATTAAACAGACTCGCATTAAGGCATGTTTTCATCTTGAATAATTACTGTGTGAGATCAGTTACCCTAGAATTATGATCTACAGTCGACTCAAAATACAATTTATTAAAAATGCCTTGATTAAGACATATGATCCTATGTAAAGCACCCAGCAAGTACTTAACAAGTACTGTGTCTAATTCTGTTAACGTGCTGCATCCAGCAATCTGAAATACAAGATATTTAGCATCTTTGTGTAAACATCCTTGGCAATACACAACAATCGCAAAGCCCCAAGGATGCTTTGTGGTCTGGTCCTGTCTCCTTGTTGCGTGACAAGTTGTCGAGCATCTGCCAGCATGTTAGTAGTTATTCATCAGACTGAAGGGTAGCAAGCCCCCTCGCACAGACAGACTCTGCCTGCCCACCAAGCAATTTGTTTTAAGGGGTACTGACACAGAAGAAAACGGATGGACCCAACATTCATCCTGCTGTAAAAATATCCAAAACCATCTGGCAGCTAACCCCGATCCTAAATTACTATGATGGACTCCCACCTTCGAAAACCATGATGGCTACAGAAATCTGGTCCAACTTCTGAAAGTACAAATAGAGCGCACAGGCCACATCTCAGCTGTCCCTGTACCGCAACTACAAATCACGATGGGAAATGAATAACAGTGTGGCTGCATTAGCAACAGCAGACTATCAGAGCTGATTGGAGCAGTAAGACCTATCCACTTCGGGTGATTAATGTTCGGCTACATTTCTGAGAATGACCAGTGCAACTGGGAAGCAGACCAAGGTGCAGAGCACCAGTATTATGTTTTCCAAGACGGGTGGGCCCGCTTGGCATGAACCCTTTTCTATCGGTCTGAGTCGTTTGGAGACGCAGCCAAAATATTGCTTCAAACTTATGTCAGTTTGTGCCGCACCGAGTTTTAGTAGCTGGGCCCAGTTGGGTTTGTATCGTTGTAAATAACAAAGGTTTGTCTGAAATAGTCACGGACGGTAAAGATTTAGAAGGCTACACATTTTTCCCGCTGCTAAAAAAATTGGTCCAAAGTTTATACTTCACATCACATTTCAGTGGTGATGGATTGACGGTTTCAAAAGCATGATTATATGCTCTTCTAGGTTTAAATATTCAAGATGCAAAATGTCGTTTATATGACAGTTTGTACAATGAGGCAGAATAAGGCAGAATATCAAAGACAGTATTTGTACTTTTCTTGTCATCATAGGGACCTCAGCAAGTATCTTGTGTTGTAGCTAAGAAGTTTACAGTGCTTCTCTACTTTAAGTTTTCGCTGCATACATCCAACATCACTTTAGGAACTGAAGACACTCAGGAGACGCTCTGAGCTACATCAAACAGCCAGGTAAAAACAATAGTGTCACTGACATTTCCCCAAACCCAGCACAAACAGAATTATTCACACAATGTGAGAGGAGTGCCATCCGAAAACGGAAAGATAATGGCGCTTTGGTGGAAGGTGGCTTTCTCAACGCAGTTTGGAGGTGGCATGTCACGGCTCGGCAGTTAGGCCTGTCATGGAAGTTGAGGAGGTTATCCTGGCATTTTAATCTCGACGGCCTCTGAAGGAGAAAACCTAGAGGTGATTTCCAGTGCTAGTAATAACAAGGACAGGCCTGCCGCCAAAGATGAGCTCTCATCGCTTCAGATGTGGACGGCGCAGTGTTACGTGAAGCCACGGTGAAGGATTGCAGGCCCGGTTTGCCTCATCCCTCCTCCTCTCATCCATCTCCATAGGCAGGCTCTAATGGATACCCATGTCGCCGAGCCAATCTAGTTCAGGCAGGAATAATAACACATCATCTGGCTCAGATAAAGGGAATAGAGCCCGTCCTCATACACAAGGAGTATATACCACTGTGATGTGCTATGATACGCAGCAGGAACCACCTCACCAGGAAACAGATGGACGCGCCTGCGACAGAATTTGAAAGGGTCTTGAGAGTAAAACTAAAGAATTGAGTTACCATCTGCAAAAGGTCCTTTGAGGATTAATATGATGAAAGGCTCCATTCAGTTTGGTAAAACCATAATCAATGTAGCTGTTAAGTAAATACAATGACACATAAAAAAACACAATATTTCTAAAATGTTTTGAAGTTAAATTGAGTATAATTTCTAAGTAGCCCCCTGCGGTAATTAATTAATTGAGGCACGCAAATAAGACCATCATTCAGAGGATTTAATTATCGTGGCTGTGATTTACAGGAGAATAAGAGAGATGGCAGCCAGACACCCACTCATTAGAAACAAATCCCAGACACGTCATCAACTCACCAACCCTGCAAGAGAATGAAACCCTCATGCAGTCACAAGAACTTGGGAAACATTTCTTATGAACTCAGCACCCGGGAAGAAAGCCACGTCTTTACTTTGTCAATTCACCTCATCGAGCTCGGTGCAGTGGCTCACTCAACATAAGCTCATGGTGTATAGCTGGCAGGGAGATGTGTATATATCATTTTCTATGACGACACTTTGTCATCTGTCATTCCTCGATGAGGAACGCACGCATGTGGTCTGGTTGGTTTTACCTTCACAGAGAGCAGTGTAATCTGGACTTACGCTCTTTCCATATGTCTCGTATTAGTTGTGCGGCGGCCAGTGCGACTCTTTGCGTTTAAGAGCGATGTTTATCAGGGGAGAGATCCTGCTGGTATAATCATTACGAGGCCGAGTGAAATGTCTTGCAGAGCACGTACATGTGTGTGATGGGAAACGCCAAAGGTGCTCTGTCTTTTCTCACCGAGCTCCGGGGAGGACATTTCCACGCTCGCGGAACATGCCGAGGCGGTCCAAAGCAAGAGCGGGAGCGGAAAAAAAAGATGCGAGTTTTCATCCTGACTGCAGATTGACATCAAACAGAACCAAGGTATCATTCAAGATAAGCACGGAAAATGACTCAGGAGCAAAACAGATGTCTGAGGTAATGCCGCAATTAATTTGCCAACAAAAAAAAAGAAAAGAAAAGGGAAAATCCATAAACTGAAGCATGTGTTCACTAAAAATAATGGGACTTCAGGAAAAAACGTTAATATTCATGTTCACAACGCAGTCGTGAATAATATAATCAGCTGTGGTTATTATACAAGCTACAATAAACAGACATTGGGGGGAACTGTATATCTGTTTCGCCGCATTAGCGTTTTTAAAGCCGTCAAACTCGCTCTGAGTTTTAGTCAGCGGAGAACATTAAGTCGTCAGTCAAACCAACAACCTTTCCCTTCCTAATGACAACAGCCAAGTTTCAACACTCGCAGTTTAGTCATCCATTAGTCATGTGTCCCATCCAGATGTCTGGTGGAGGAGAGGAGGGGCGGAGGAGATAGCAGCAGGTGTAGATCTCTTTGAGCCCAGCTGAGCTCTAAAAGGCAGTGCTTAGCACCCACAGCTCCGTCATCTGGCCTCTCCCCTGTCTCCACCAGCCTCTCGACAGCCCATTCCTCATCATTTACCCCTTTTTGGCAAAGCCCAGAGCCCCTCTAATGGGCTGCTCTGAATGCTTCCAGATGTTTGTTTATTTGTTGTGCAGCAACTGTAAAACAGTTTACTCTGAGTCTGGATCGGTTCCCGTTGCTCAGTGTCAGGGGGCCTGAGGAAGCTTGGGGGAGTTGCAGCGCAGATCACCCCGACATATAATGAAAGAGAACTGCCAAACAAATGCGAGGCGCCCCATGGGTGTCGTCAGGAAACCGTTTTTTCTTTTCTTTCTTTTTTTTCTTTGAAGACTGCTTCCCTCCAGGGATTTTAATAACAGTTGTGCACCATTTAAGATACATACATACAAAGTAGCTGGAAGCAGGCCCAGAACAACAACATTAAAAAGGCCCAGGGCTCAGACTGGAAGGCAGATTTCAGGCATTTCTTCCTCGTCTGTTTACTCCGCCTGTACAAAGATATCCCTTTCATTTACCGCTGTCACCGCTGAGGGATGGCCTGCTCAAATTTCATCTGATACCCGTTACCACTGCCCGGCATATTTATTGAAATATACAGAGGAAATGAAAGGTATTTCATTAAAATCCCTGTACACACAAATATATCAATCAAGTCTGAAGCATCGTTTTTTTTTTTCATTACTTCTGAACTTACGGTTATAATTAGATCTATGAAAAAAAAAATTGTGAATCTTACTTCAAGATGCGTCATCGTGGTAAAAAGACAATCTGGTAATAAAGCCAGCACACTGGGGCTGTGTCCGAAATCGCCCCCTAACCCTATAGAGTGCACTATATAGTGAGCACGCCATTTTGTAGTGGTGTCCGAAAGCTTAGGGATCATAGCAGGTCCACTATATAGTGCACTCAATGTATCCCACAATTCACCGCGAAATGTAGTGTACATCCGATGGTCACTAACCGGACCAAGATATCCCATCATGCATTGCCAGAAATTCTCTGGGCTGCGCGGAAGTGACAATGGCAGACGGACGGGAGGGAAATATACATAAATATTATAAAATATAACAAAATACGAAAATAAAAAGTACAGGAAAGTAATCAAAAGCCTCTAATTTAATAAAAATGCAGTGGTAAACAAACAAGTATTTTGTGAGACGACAATAATGTGGTACGTTTTAATTGTGCGACAGCGATGACGTAATTACCGGCGCCAAGAGTAGTGTCCGAAAGATTTTTCTGTTGAGCTCACTATACAGTGCACTACATTTATTTCCCTATGTAGGGAGTAGGGAGTAGGGGTTAGGGGGCGATTTCGGACACAGCCTGGGTTTTGCATAAGCAGTTATGGTGAAGTGATACGTTCCTGGTGGCTATGGCTTAGTAGTGCGAAGAAGACGCACACTAGTTTAGACTGGGACTCCACTTTGGAGCGTTCGATTTAGAGCTGAGTCGACAGTTGGACCAGCGCTGAGAGTTAGAACCAAGGAGACAGTAGTGGAGGATCCTCAGGCCTCTCTGCCAGACTTTATCCTCCACTCCACTCCGTGTCACGCCCGCACCATGACACACGAACCCCCCACCAGACTCCTTCACTTTTTAACCCTCGTCTTCTTTCCCCCGTTTAATGCTCTCTCCTCTATTTCCCCTTCTACTTGCATCTATCTATCTGTTGTCGGATCTGGGCTATGGAATCTGGGTTTAGATTTCGCTCCCTCATCGCCCTCCTGCTCTTGTTTGCTCTGTCTCCCCCCGGTCGACTCCTCCACCGACCCAGACAGAAGCTCACGCTGGGGGTCTGTCCCTGGTTTCCACCCTTCTCTCCCTGGGCAGTGAGCTGCCAGTGCTGCCCTTCTATGGCGGCTCCTAGGTGTTGTAATTACCTCTGGCACCCAGGCTCTGGGGCTTCCACCTAGGTGACATGTTGGAGAGGGTTGGTTGGAAAGCTGCTGATCTGCCTGCTGCTGCAGGAGTCAGGATAAAACTATACAACCACCCTTGTACCACCATTTAAAAAAAATCCACTTCTTTACCAACTGTTAATATAAAATATTCAAATTCTATGAAATATGAAAAGTCATCACAAAGTTGCTTTGTTGCTCCTGGTCAGAGGAAAAAAACGAAAACAAAGATCAGACCTTTACAATACGGCGGAAACAAGCAGATGTGACGACAAAAGGGATCGAGATGCTGGAGAAAACGCGTTGTGAAATCTTTAAATTCACCGTGCCTCATGAAACAAGAGTGTTGCAGTGAACTACGCAAAACCGTGCGACGCATTGTTTCATCCCCATTGTTCAACTCCTGAATTGAACTCAGTACACACTCAGATGTTTGGAATTACTGTCTGCAACAACAACAACAAAAACATGTTTGTCGTAGCACTGCTTGATTTCCTGCGAGGAGTCACTGTGACCGTCTCCCACGCATAAAGAAAAGTCAAGTATGTCAGAGAGGTGTAAATAAAAGAGGAGTATAAAAAAAAAAACAGCCGACCAAAAAGAGAGAAAAACAAAGCGTGGGGCTGAGGTCTGGAGGCCGGGACATGAAGAGGACGTGAAGGGCAAAGATGAGGGCTGTGTTATCTTAGGCTGCAGCGTTGCTTCATAAAAGTAACAAACGGCGACTGTCACCGCCGCTCAGATCTTAGAGCAACGGGAAAATATTTCACGTGTCAGATCCCCTCACTGTTAAATGAACTGTTCTCAGCCCGGCTCTGATTTTGACAAAGCGTGGAGCTCAGCCTGTCCTTAAATCTGACGATGGCTGCCACTGTCCACACATTTATGGCACAGATCTGCCCTCGGTGCCAGGTCACAGGCGGGGGTTGGGGGTGGGGGTGGGGTCAGCACATCCAAGTGCTTTGCATGGTGAAGACAGTGATAAATTTTTTTTTGGGTTGGGGTGTATTTTGTACTAAACCTGAGAAAAGGGGCTTATTGTGAAAACCTGAAAATATACAGGTTTAAACCTATATTATTATTATTATTATTATTATTATTATTATTATTATTATTATTATTATTATTATTATTATTATTATTATTACATATAAGTAATTTAGACCCCAGGATGAAATGTATAGTCTTTCTACTAAAGTCGAAGCTGAGAATGCGATAGGGCGACTTCAGCGTTAAAACAGATATTGTATATTTTTAATGAACATTATGAATTCCTCCCAGAGAGCAGTGTTTGATGTCAAGGAGTTGCTACACAATTACATCAACTCACTCCAGTGGGTCAATACCAGGCCTAATCAATGTCTCGTACCAACAGATCAAGGATGCTTCGACGTGTACATGAATTGTGTGCTCCCACGCACATGTACGGATCAGAGTTAACCTACATTACTCCGATTTATTCCCACTATCAACACATCACACAGAGGAGACGAGATCAGTGAGAATAGATAACGGAACTCAGGTTCAATAGATTCCCACTCGGGATGTTCGGGGTTATGACTCGTATTTACATAATCCACGGGCTGTGGATAATATATTATGTTTCCACATGTTTATGTGGAAAAGAAAAATCTGGATAGCTGCATAGTTGTAAAACCTTTTTTGTTCCCTTACCTTTGTGGTTCCTGGCATCTCTGGACCCTCGGGGTAGAGGAGTGTAGGGCAGCGCGTGACTCTCGGATCCGGTCTCACTCGGCGGCTGAGAGAAAAGAGACATAATAATAGAATGACTGTTTACAGCGGGAGAAAAAATAGGTTTGACAAGTTTTAAAATGACAAATATGGCTGCTCGCGCTGCCTGTGAGTGTCATAAATCCTTTGGGGCTGATGGAAGAGCCACTGGAAACGCCGCCACTGTTTTATGACATAACGCGGCAGGTCACGGTTTATTACTTATCATGTGTCAGTCCTGGCTTTGATCATCTGATCTACTACCTGTTTAGGGAGAAGAGGTCGTAACCTTCACTCGGCCATGACCTACTGCAGTGGTCAACTAAAGGGCAGCCGTCACTCACACCTAATCAGTAGCACGGCTATGTGAGGGCAGTCCAGGTTTAACTAGATTGCATTTTAACTATAATTTATCTAATAAACAATTCCATTTCATTAACAAGTTGGATTAAGAAATCAGGTGCATAGATACAGTTACTCATATTCCATGCACCTCTATAGTTACAGGTTTGAAAAACGTAAAATGTGCATTTTGAGATTTTAAAAAAACACACGCCTGGATCTCTGAGCATGTTTCCCCAACAGGTCAAGAGTTTCTGGTGCTGTTGCTCTTCCATGCACTTTCAAGGTCCAGAACATTCCCTTCCTTCCCTTAGCCTTTTAGCTGGCAGAGGAGGCCGTTTATCATGACACAGCGATATCTGATGCCTTTGCAGAAATACTTTCCTTTCCTGCAGGAAGGAATCCACGGGGCCTTTAATCATGGCAAGAAACTCGACTGACAAACACATATTAGAGATGGTTTGGAGCCGCATTTCTCCCACTTTTATTGTTGTTCCTCTGCATGCCCATGCATAACCTTGAGAAATCGAGCGGCCTGCACTCTTAAATGGAACCATATTCTTCATGGGCAAAGGGAGCACCGTGAATTGAAAATGATCACATAATATGCCTTCAGATAGAATCTCTAAAAGGCATTAAGGTCTGGCCAGCATGTGTCTCATGTTACAGCCGGGGAGAAAAATGTCCTCGCTACATATATGCTGCGGGATCGCGCTTTTGAGGGAAACTGCTTGGAATAGAAATATTGTTTTGACAGCAGACCTGCTGCTCTCAGCCGCTGGAGTGGCTGAAACCTGGTACAAATATCACAGATCACTCCCCGCTTCTAGGCTGCACTTGTACCAAATATGTTACACAAGAAGCAGGACAACCCCAAATAACAGCTCGGTGTATTCAGTGAAAACTCCCATTTGAGAAAAGACAACAGGTATATGTATATGCATATACTGTGCACATACATATATATATATATATATA
Source organism: Trinectes maculatus (assembly GCA_016785345.1). Classification (NCBI taxonomy): domain Eukaryota; kingdom Metazoa; phylum Chordata; class Actinopteri; order Pleuronectiformes; family Achiridae; genus Trinectes; species Trinectes maculatus. The sequence continues at coordinate 122,919 of JAFBJQ010001193.1, forward strand.
TATATACATACAGCATATATATATATGAATATATATGTATGAATATATATCAATCACAAATGTGCTTTTTTCCATTAACCTGTAAAGCTGTAATTGATTTTGACTGTCACAATAAACGCAGCGTGTCAGTCTATGACAATTATCGTAAGCTGACAGAGCGACTCAGGCATGAAGGAAGAATTGTGCAATGCGCCCCCCTCCCTCCCATTTGGTCTTGCGTCATGCTCCCGTGAGCCACCATAGGGTTGGGCTCCTGCTTGCCTCATTTCCTGGTCTGCTTGAAAGATCACAGGCCGGGGCCTCTTCAGGCCCGCTTGCCCCCCAAAAGCCCCCTCTAATCCTGCTGCTTGTCCATAATTAATCTTCCTAGTTGCCACATTATCAACAGCACCACCCACAGACTATGATGGGAGGGTACTGGAGGAGTGGAGGGAGAGGGAGGACCGCTTTAATCCCGGACAGAACCTTGGGCTGCCTGCACGCCCTGGGTTTGGTCCCAGCGGGACATCATTCACCTTGCTTTCAGTATCACCACCCACCCAGTCCCTGTGTAATGACCACTTCACCCCCCTGAGTATCATGCCTGCTGATCAAACACCCAATCCCATTCACCATCTGTGGCTGTCACAAGCCCGGCCATTTTACCCCACCCACCCACAGCACATCAATCAGCTGGATCCCCATGTCCTGATCCTCCCTTTTCTTTCCCCTCCACATCTGCACTCTTTCACTTCAGCCAATGACCCATCACGAGGAAGGGAAAGCGCCGATGCTTACGACATGAAAGCATGTGGAACAAATAAAGGAGGGCATCAGAATGATCTCTTGCTTCTGCGAGGGCTGACGGAACGGAGGCTTCTATTGTTTTAACGCTTTATCAAAACATCACATCACTGGGATCTCTGCTCAACCGACCCACTACTGCGCCACATATGAAACACAACAACCACTGGAGCATGCAAGACACACCTATGTGATGCCGAAACACGTGTTGGGAATTGTTGGAATGGTAGTAATTACTTGATAATACACTTGTTTGACCAATGTATTATCAGTTCCTAAAAATCTGCAGTGCCCTCAGTAGTAAACAGTTTCCTACTTTCTTTTATTTACTGACGAACATGTAAACAAATGCAAAAATTTAAAACATCTAGAGAAAGAAAATCAAAGAACATGTAAAAGAAAAAGTGACCTCACACCTCATTTCTCCTTCATGTCCTAAAAGACAAGCGCCTCATCTACGTGTCTTGTGTCTCGTCATCTTTCTTCTGTTGTCCCTGTTGTTTTCTCCAGCTGTACCTATACTGAACAGAGGGAGGTGCTACTGTGTCATCTATTTAAGACGCTCGCGGCCCCGCGTTCCCGCTCTCCCCCTCTCATGGTCTCTCTGCTGTCCAGATTAGTCTGCTCATCAAGCTGAGCATTGTTTTAATTTGCTGGGCCCGGGGCATATGCTGAGTGTTCCCATCATTATTGTCTCCGCGCGACGTGAGTTATCATCGCGGCTCATGATAATGCGGCGCAAAATTTACAGGCTGGGGGAGCGCCACGGGTTCTGTGATAACACAGGGTGGACATAAGGGAGTGGAACAGGAGAGAAGAATCAAATAAATAAATAAAAGTGTGTGTGTGTGTGTGTGTGTGAGAGAGAGAGGGAGAAACGTGTGGTGGCAGAGAGAGAGAGGAAGCTGTGTTAGATGTCATTATGAAAGATGATTCCCGTACAGGATCATACATCACACCGGCGCTGTCTGTCTTCTCCTTTTGCTGTGTTGTTATGCGAATAAATGCTGATAAACCCAGAGGCAATAGTGATTATTACTTCCAACATATCACCACGAGAGAGGGGGTGGGAGGGGGGGGTGAGAGAGAGAGAGAGAGAGAGAGAGGCAAAACACCGAGAGCCACATGGAGCAGAACACATAACCACCTCCACAGTGGGGTTCCTGAACACGCCAGACGCCAGAAAGTGAGTCGGGGCAGGTTGACGCGTATCTCCACTGTTTTTTCAACTGCAACTTAGTTCTCCAAGTTTTCCCAGCCTGATGAGACTCATACTTATACAGTACTGCATTTCACCCACTGATCTGCAGAGAGACTTCACTATGTGGTGAGATGTATCCAGAGTGCAGCCAGGTTCTGAGGTCCAACCCCCACCAGCTCGCCCTGACACAGCTGCTTCCTGGCCGTGACTCACCTCAGCTCCCTCCTGAAGACTGACCAGCAATACAATCTAATTACAGCCGCGCTACAGAGGGGGACCAGTGTAAACACCAGCCCCCTTTTTTCTTTATCTCCTTATACATCTGGACGTGTAGACAAAGTGCTAAAAGGAAATAAATGTGGCCTGACAGCCACATCAAAGAGTTCAGCCAGAGGCTTACTGCTACTTAGGGCACAGGAATGTTGTTGCTAAGCATCAGCCCGCAACCTATCAGGGTGCAAAGGGGGTCCTGTCCTGCCTCGGAGAGGGGAAGGGGGGGTGGAGGAGGGGGAGGGGAGGCTGACATTGAGGGGAAGCTGAGGGACTCAAGGAGATTTTTGTAGCTTAAAGCAATTGTTGGAAGAAACAAGCCTTCTGTTTTGTTTTCTCTTGACACCACTTCTGCTGTTTGTGCTCGCAAAAGACGTGTATGAAAATGTCTTTTGATATGTTTTCTCTTTGGGTCTATATCAAAAATATTTCTTTTGTGTCTGAGCGGGGGGAACTTTTTTTTGTTTTTTTTTTTTCTTCTCACATGTCTCACGTCTCTGTAAACTGGTGCTGCTTTCTGATCATGCTGGAGATCAGAGGAGACGCAACTCGTGAACTTATTTGAGTCAACATTTAATGCCGGCATGACACGTTTATCTCTTCACACGGTGGAATTTTTTGTTTCTTTCTCTTTTATTATGATTCCCGGCTTGTCTTCTTCGAACTTGTCTTCTGAAGTTCGGAGTTGGGAACAACACAACACTTATAAACAAGGCAAAGTACAAAAAAAAGCTTGAAAGCTTGCAGCATCCTCCGGCATGTAACGGCAATGATGAAATAACACACACACACATATGCATGCATGCATATATTATGGTGTAAAATATACAATATAGTATATTAAGATATTATGATTTGGTTTGTTCAGGTAAAAGAATGGAATGGATTTGAGTTTTTTTTTTGGCCAGCAGTCACAACCGCCATAGTGAGAAAGGTACCGCAGGGGTTCATTAATTCAATGTTCTGTTTTTAACGTCTAACCTTAATGATTGTGGTTTAAAGGAGGAAAAAAGATTATAGTGTTGTGAGCTTGAGAGCATTAATTCTCTTTTCTTAGGTAATGGCAGTGGGAAGACTGTTTGATGTAATGGTCCCTCCACTTGTGGGTAGTAACGCAGTCTTCTGCTCAGCAGGAAGGCTGCCGAGCGTGCGCTTAATGATTTACCGGTTCTACTCCAATGAACTTGCTCTGAGTAAATGTATCATATGATCACTGATCACAAGAGCAACTGTTACTGACGTTTCGCTCGGGGGCCCGAGGCACACGGAGCGAACTGGCAACAGCCAGCCCCATCGTTTTGTGCGGCTCGCCGTCAGACAGCCAGGGGTTTGAGTGCCGCTGGACGCTAATCGTCCGTAGCGATGACTCACAGATGGTAATAAGGCTGTGTTTGTTTTTAGGTTTGAGATTTGGAAAACTCGTTCGACCTTTTCTTGCCGAGTAAGGGATTTAAAAGCGGAAACGCGAGGCTACATTACAGGTACATGTACAATTAGCTGGAGGCTAGTTCTTATTTCGGCCTGGTGTGACCTTTCCACAGATACTGATTCTAAAACTAGTTACTAAAATAACAAAATAAATGTTGCACATCTTAGTTTGTGTTCAAACTTTTGCAGAAAATGTTTTATTTTATCTCTGAAAAGAAAGTGGGGACTGTTGCGATCGACCTGTGAGAATAAAATAAATCGTTTTCTTGCTTTGCCTTATTTTACTGGTGCGAAAAGACGCATTTTCATCCTCCCTTGTTTAACCCAAACTACACAAACACACACACACACAAAAACACAAAACCGCAGCAGCTCAGGAGTGTGACATATCATGAGGTTTTCTGTTCCGATTAAGGGCTGTAGCTCACGTCAGTGCTGTTTTCTAGACTGTAGGATGTTTAATAATTGAAGACTCTGAGAGCGGGCCTGTCACACCGGCTTGTCTCCCATGTTTCCTATGCAATTAGATGCCGCGAGACATTTGAAGAGGGCCCACAAAAAGAGCCACAAAAAGTGACACGTGAACTTAAAGGAAATTAGCTCTTCACACGAGTGAAATGTGAAGGTTACTTAGCAATGCTTAACTCAGACTGAGGCTGTGTGAAGTGCGGGTTTGACTCAGGCTCAGGCTGTGAAGACTGCGATTTTCTTTACTTTGAGCCTGCTTCAGTCAGTGAGATCACACAACCAACGAAAACTAATTTTGACTCAAGGCGTACGGGAAGAAAAAAAAGACAGGGGGGGAAAAAAAAACCTGAGATGTGTCGAAATAATGAGTTCTCTTGATGTTTTCTGGGAAGATATGGGATGATGCAGACAGATGCACTACTCACATCTTCACTCAGGGACACACAAACACACTTGCATGTGCGCATGTACTCACATTAAAAAGTGCCCTCATATTATCTGAGTGCATGAAACAGTAATGCATCTGTGCTTCATGCAGACATGCATCATCACAGGCTGATCAGCTGATGAGTACAGATGCAGACTTGTATGTGGCTACAGCCACAGTTATTTAAATGTAAAAACTTTGACCTTATCATTAAATAATCAAATAAGTTAATTAAAATAACAAAAAAGGGTCATTTTAATTCTCAAATCATATTATTTTATAATCTTGAACTTTCAATCTTGCTTTTTGAAAAAAAAACATTAGTGAAAAAAAATATTACTTTGCACTGAGAATCACATTCTTCCTAATGTCCGACTGAAAACATCACACGACAGCAGGTAAATACAGATGATAAATATGCTCTCTCTTCATCTCCGCTCGCCTCCGAAGCCCTGTCAGCCTTCTGCAAGACACCCCCCCTCCCCCGCCCCCATCCACGTCTCTGAGCTCCACGTCGCAGCGATAACACTGTCCTATTCCACACCTATCATAAGTCACAGGCAAATGACCCAGATCCTCTGTTGCGAGACAGAACCCTCTACGGGCCTGTAAGCTGTATCATTACACCATGTCATTTTTATGGCACCGAGCAAAGCCCGGCTCTCTAATTACATTCTGCCTACTTCATTTAGCCAGACAGCGACAGAGCAGCAGGCAAACAATGCATTAAAAATGGAGTGCCTCCCCCTGCTCTATGGATGCCCGTGTTGTTCTGCCGGTGGCTGTCGTGTGTCCCCCGGTCGTTGTTGTCGTCGCCGTTCCTGTAAAACCTGTGGAGGAAAGATAGCGCAGGGCCGGCACCATGCCGTGCGTCTCCTGTCCCCTCCACCTTGACTTCCACCACCTCCCCTCTTCTTCAACCTGTCCCTCAGAAGGACTTCTGAAGGTGAGTGGCCGTGTGTCAGGCCGGAAATAAAATAAAAAAAAATAAAAAAAATGACAAAGCAGGGGTAAAAATTAAATAAAAAGTAGCTGTGTTAAACAGTAATTGCACTCCTTTGCTGAGCATGCTTTCAGATATATAAACCTGATTTAGTGTCGGCGGCGGCGCCACAAATCAGAAGGCCCTCTGAGAAACACTCGTGCTATGAAATTGTTTAATCTCATCAAGTTCTGCTTTCACAGCAGGCCATAAATCACATGGTCTTTGTTATCATAGACCTCCATGAGCGCTTCTGAGGCAGGCAATGGATCGTGGGTATATATAATCTTGACTGCGCAAACAGCAGGGTCTGAGCAGCCTGAAATACTTTCATATTAGCCGCGGTGCAGCTGGCGGAACACAAGCGCCCTGATGGATATCTCATTTCCTGCACTCTGCATCTATTCCGAGCAAATTATTACTGCATAAATTTCTTGTCAACAGAAACGGCCAATTAATTAAGTTAAAAATGCACTCGTGATCACATTTACACACCAAACAGGAGAGCGGGGGCAATTTTCCACTAAGTGAATTTACCGCAGGGGTCAGCGTAATGAATGATTTTAAACTTTGTCATAAAGTCGCAGACAGGCCAATATCTACACGGGAGCCGCGGCGCCGCCTCACCCACGACACATTTGCATAAAGGATATTTATGTGAAAATGCTAGAGGACGACAGCCGGGGCGAGGAAATAAAGTTTACAACTACAAAACAAAATGTGCGCCGACCTCTGCCCCTGGAGTATTTCATCAAAGACGCGCGCGGAGCATCGGATCGAGATCATGGACGCACCTTTGCCATTTAAGATACAAAATGTACACATTTAACACAGCTCCCAATCGGAATGAATTATTCATAATGTATGAGACTGGGCGTTTGGGGGGGTGGAGGGGTGTGGTGGTGATGGTTGTTTATTCAGCTTGGGCAGTTTATCAGACGGTGAGGATCCCACGGCCGGGATGAGTGCGTAGATTTATCTGTGTTTAGGCTCCAAAGCTGATAAATCAAGGGGCGTAATCACGCCCTGAGTGGCCCGGCTGTGACCCCGCGGTGAACTAACGACACGGGGATATCTGAGTCCCTCTTCCTGTTCCTGGGTTAGTCCCCATGTCCGAGAGACAAGGCGCTAAAGAAAGACCCGGCTGCGGAGAAGAACCCTTCATGTCCCCTTTGTCCTGTTTACACAACACGAGCAACAGGGCCGTTTCACACGACTAAAAATAACAAGGGTGGGGGGGTGGGGGGGGTAGGGCTACTGTACAGCAACGTTTGGTTCAAACAATGGCCACGGATATCGATTTCATGTGTTCACACAGCGAGTTGCACAAGCCGGTGTTTGTCAGTGAGCGGTGTGTGTAAGTGTGGTTTGGGCTGAGGACCGAGGTCTCCAGGTCTCTGCCGGAGTGGAGGCTCTCTCCTTTCTCCTGGACTCAGCTCGCTCTGATTTATCAGGTCTTCTCCAAGCAGGCTGTCCACTGATTAAGCCAGTGGAACTTTGTTTCACTCCCCTCTCTCTTTAATCTGTCTCTCAGAGAGATAAATTAGCCAGCGCCATGCCAGCCCCCTTCTCCCTTTGCCGACTTGGGGGACATGTAAAACAAAGGTCAGCGGCGTTCACTCCCAGTAAAATCATTTCCATCGCAACAGATGACAAATGGAGTCAGTTTCTCGTGTTATCGTCAAGAGACCCCCCCCCCCCCCCTCCTCCCTTCCCCCCCCCCCCCCCCCACCTCTCTCTCTCTCTCTCTGTTTATCGGCTCTGTCTGTCACACACTGAGAGGAGAGCAGACACATCTGCTCCGACGCTGCTGCAGGAGATAGGGCCGCGCCGCGCCGCGTCCCCGCTCCGCGTCCCCGCTCCGATTTGGCCGAGAGAGAGAGAGAGTGTGTGACGAAGGAGACGAGAGAGAATGAGTGTGTTTTTCCTCTCTTTTTCTCTCCTTGACAACATCCTGTCAAACGGCCTCCCTCTGCTTGGCCGGGTTTACGCTCTTTGTTGTTACCTAATAAATCAGAGAGTATTTATGATGCGCAATCCCTATTCTTAGTCCTTTAATGGCGACACGTTTGCGGGTGAATTAAAGCGGGGGTTTATTCACTCGGCTGTAGGCCAGAGCGAGGCCTGGGCGCCTCCGCCTGTGAATGTTTTCCCTTCTCCACTCCTGCCCGCCGGTAAATCACACTCATTGTCAGGCGGCGCTAAGTTAGTGTGCGTCATTGGGGAGAGCAGGAAGCACTGGGCATAATTCTGTCCATCAGCTGAATTTATGATATCGGTAGCTTTGTAATCTCCGCCCCATAAATTACGAGGGCTGACAGACAAGAATTTGGTTTTACAGGCTGTGTTCATCAGGATTTTGGCCGGCCGCTGACCTCACTTTCCCCCCTGTGCTTTCTACTCATACGCAGCTACGAGAGAATTAAAACCTCTCGGTGCTTCCTGGCGTTACGGCGCTTGGCTATGCTATGTTTTTTTTCCAGTTGCAACACTATTTTCATCAGGTTATCCTTTTAAGATGAGCGATAATTAGGAGCGCATGTTAGAAATCCAAAAAAACAGAGACGAGAGAGAGAGAGGGAGAAGAAAGGGGTTCGAGGACACGACCTCGCTCGGCGGTTTCATTTCAGGTGAAATGTAAGATCTAATACAAGGGCACTGCCGCAGCATCTGCTTTGCAGATAGTGAATTTGGCTCCCGTTCCATGCCAGCGGGTATAAATCAGAGCCGGCATCTCAATGCTAGGTCTGACTTCTAGAGGCCAACAAATCTTTAACATGAGATTAAGGCCTCAGTGGAGTCATCTATCTTCAGCTGATGGAGGAAAATATCAGAGCGCTCTATGGGCAATATGGTTTTACTGAGAAAAGCCTGAAATGCACTAAAGATGTGGGGAACGCCTGCGTATGTGTAATGATCTAACAATTCCTTCTTCACATCAGTATATACCGCACGCTGTGAGTAACATTCCGCAGTGAAGATGACACGACAGTTACAGACACACAAAAAAAACCCCATTAAATAATTATTCTCAAAACAAACAAACAAAAAGAAATCACTCCAAGGAGTATAATTACCCTCTTCCATTTTCTTCCATAAGAATGCAACACAAGTCATGAGACGTGTTATGGGCACTTCTATCTAATTGTTGTAACTGTAAACGGTGTCAGCTGTGTTGTGTTGACAACAAAGAAAGCAGACCAAAGCAAAGCTGCCAATTACCCTATAAAACACGCATATCTTCCAAAGCATGGGCCCCCTCTGTGGGTTTAACCTACCAAAGGCAACGGGCGGTTTACAAGATGCTCGCTCAGTGGATCCAATTGTGCTGGAGCATAAAGGGGAACATAGACTGTGGAGACCAAACAATGAGCCATATCTCCCCGCAGCCTTTCCAACGCGCCGCATTTACATATCAAGCCACTAACCTGATATGTAAACACATTCCATCAGATGTCGCCAACGTAGCCAATGAGAGCGTCTCGCTCCTCCTATGGCTCTCACACCGCGCAGCGATAGACAAAGGGAAGAGAGGCCTGAAAGAGACGTCTCATGTCATCACCCAAGAGAGATAATGGAATTGTTATACATCCTTTATCACAGACACTCTCACGGCATCTCGCTCTCTCTTTCTCACTCATTCTTTGTCTCTCTGCTCTCAAAGTCTCTCTATCGCGCGCACACACACACACACGAAAATTCCAGCACACTTCAGTGCGATAGCTCCTCTTCTCTTTCAGGGTTTCATCTCAATAGCTTTTTATCTGAGCACTTCAATTTGCAAGCCTAGCTGGAAGGCAGCTCCTCCTGATATGTTAATTGCAGGGTACTTAAGCGCTAAAAGATTAACATAAAACCCTTTAGAAACAAGCTAATAGTTTATGATAATTCGTGCATGGCCTTTGTCTGTCTATCATTACATTGCCTCTAGCGGTAATTTTATCACGGGGCTGTAAAATATCATTTAAACAAGTTCACTTTCAGATAATTAATAGTACAAACTGTATTATTCAATTGAGCCACACTGGCACCATTAACAATATGGCAACTAAGCTATAATTAAAGTATTTTATTTTATTAACCTATTCATAACGTTGTGCAAATGATGACACAAAGACACAGAAAGGGTTTTTTTTTTCCTCTCTGTGCCGAGGCCCCGTCACCAGGGCGATTACGGGGACCCGGGGTTGTCTGCTCACTTAGCTGTGCTGATTGAGGCTTTTCAATTAGCGAGTGGGTGCATGGCTAGGATGCCTGTCAGATGCAAGAGGGTTACACAGCTGCACCAGGAATCAGCTGAGCTGATGGAGCGGAATTTGCGCCGTTTGCCAGGACGGGGAGGTTTAAATTGAGACGACGCTTTTAACCTGTTTATGAACCTGAAAAGATCCCAGGTGAACAAAAGAAAACGTCACAGTGGAACGACGTACGACAGCTCAAACACTTCAAATAGTTTTAGGCTAATCACACGTGCATGTGACAGCGGGTGTCTTGATTGAGCAGTAAAATAAATATCAGTCAACAGAAAAGTGCAAGAAATTTCCCAAGCATCAATTAGTTGAGCGTTCGCCATCAGAAATGTTTGAGCATGACTCTGCAGGGTGTGTGTGTAACAGCTGATGTAGACATGCTTATACATGCACACTGTGCTTGTGTGTGAAAGTATGTGTTTGATAGAGACACATTGGCCCCTTAACACACATGTGCATGCTTGAACACACACACACATTCACAGCACACAAACACACACGCTTTCTCTCTCGTCGTCTCTTTCAGACACACCATCACTCTCATGAATAATACAAAAACTCCTTTCACCAAACAGCTCAAATAGCTATTCATTCATCTGCATACCTGGAGCCTTGTGCAAAATGATTGGCCCACCATTACCGGTGGAAAAGAGAGAGAGAGAGAGAAAGAGAGAGAGAGAGAGAGAGAGAGAGAGAAATGTTCCCCAAACAATTTACTTCAAAATGAGACAGGAATGATTCTGTTCTTTTCAACGACAGAGACAGGCCCCTATGCATAATGATGTTAGCGTAATGGGGTGACAGATAGACTGGGAGACCATGACATTAGCATGAGAAACGCACCAGCGAGCAGCCGCTCAACTGTGGTCTCAGAGGGCCCTCAGACGTACACGACGAACATCATTTGTCTCACAGACCTACGAGCCTGACAAATGAAGACGCGCCACGTTTTATGCCGAGCAATATACCATTCCACTTTAGCAAACACATGACTTAATGACAGGGGGAAACCTGTCTACGCGTTATACAAATCCACTATCTCTTGTCTCATTAGTGAGGAATAACCTCATTCAAGGTTGGATGGAAAGCAGGGACGCAGACTCGGCATTAAGGCGACGCGATGGCAGTAGGTACAATCAAAAGATAGAGAGGTTACCCAGGTCAGGTAATAAAAAACAAAAAAACAATCAGTTAACTATTATGTCTCTGGGCCGAATCCTTTTTTAGTAGTTTACATGCTGAAAGGAAATTGAACCCATAGCTTTACTCAGTAAAGACCTGACCTACAGTAAAAGCTATTTTCTAAGCCTAATAAACTTAAGGCATGCGTGGCAGCCAGGTAGGGAACACCACTGCAGGACTTTATATCTTTATCACTGTGACAAATTCACAGTCTCGTCTATAAGGAACTAAAATTACAAGCCCACATTCGTTTGACCAAGTGTGAAAAGACATAGGAAGTCGCTGGAAGTCCGTTCAGCAGTACACGCTGAGACCGCACTGCACCAAAACATGACATGTTTTCTCACAATATCTTTTTATCAAACGGAGGATGCAGGTACAAGCTAGTATTCATTTGTTTATGAGAAGTGATATGCAACACACAGTATAACGTGCCGTCAGAATGCTACATGCTACAAACATGAGCCACGGCCTAAAAATGGCTGAGCTCTGGCAGTTTTGCCGACCACAGCGCGACACTGTCGAAGGGTGAAATGCCTGCTGTAAACATTTATCTTCCCTTTGAGTGCGTGTGTGCGTGCGGTGCGGCCTGGCGACAGGAGCTTCTCTAAGCCTTTATCTGCGCCTTGACAAGACAACCTGTAATATACGAGCATCTGGAGCTCCTCTTCAAACACGCCGTTATCTCACGCCAAACATTCCCCGAGGCCAGAGCAGAGCAAGAGCGGCCCAGACCAGACCAGACAAGACCTCACACACCGTCTCGCCGTATATCCCGCCCAACCCGCAAGCCAAGTGCCGGGTGCACCAGCCGGGAGAGTCCATCAAAGTCCAAGTGTGTGTTTACAGGGAGTGCTCAATGAGTTCAGCCTCGACGGCTGAGAACAACAGTGCGACATCGCAGTGACGGAAATCATCTGCTCTGTGTTTTTCATCCCTCCTGCTAATCGGGCCTGGGGGTTAATGGTGTTGCACTCAACAGAAATGGACACAGTCCCTCTCCATCTATTGACTTAAACATAACTGTTGAGACAAGGACTAAACACCCATCGCTCGCGTTGCTGTTAGGGGGGGAATTTATTTTACACAGATCTTAAGATAAATAGCGCAGGTCACTGCGGATCCTACGCGGGGGCAACTTGAACGCTATCACTTTCAGAGTGACGGATGGCGCTGCTCGTTGGTTGCTGGAAAATCTTTAAAAGTGACTTAATCAAAAGCACGAGGGCGTTAGAATGGCAACAGAAATCACATCTTATGGATCTGCAGTCATTAAATGAAGCATGTAGAGTTTTAACGCCTTAAGGAGGCTTTCTCTCAACGAACTCGCTCTGGCGAGGATGGAGAATGTGTGTGAAGAGAGAGCGGCTCAGTTAGGGAGCGCCGCTCTTGCCTCTGTGTTGTGTGCTCTGCTCGGACCACTGCCTTCAGCCAGCCTATGGGGGTCTGTAGACATGCCCCTCTCTGGGGCCTGTGCATACGGCCTGTGCCTCACTTCAAAGAGGGGCCAAAAGGGCACTGTATACTCCCCCCAACTCAGATCCATTCAGCTCACAGCTGATTCCTCCATGTGCATGTGTGTGTGTGTGTGTGAAGGTTTCTGTGTCTCTCACTCCGACTCTCTCTTGGCCCCTCTAGCTTTCACTTCAGACTATTTCGGATTTCTATCCCATTGTTTCACTCTATTTATTTCTTCTCTGGGAGATGGATAAAGGCGTCCAAGTAAAACACATAGAATGTGTCTGTCTAAAACTGAAGGCCAATGCCGGCCGGTCTGTAAAACATGACTCCGTCACGCAAGCGCTCGTCATGACTCCTGGCTAAATGCAAAGCATACCGATATTACCGTGCAACAGGAGCGTTCAGCGGAAATCAAAACAATGGGCAGGATTCTGGCCTCCACATTCCGTGTGACCGATGGAAAACATCAGTGCCAAAAAAAAAAAAAAAGACCAAAGAGAAAAACCAGGAGATGAAGGCGAGTGTGAGGGAGAGGAAGTGCGTTTGAATAGGAGAGTGAATACCGGAGAGAGGGAGTGAGCGCGGTGGCTGCGGCGCAGGGAGGTCCGGCCTTTACAAATCCCTTCTTTTTTGATCTCTTCATCCAGATGAACGAACAGCGGCAGGCAGGATTACGTGGGACAATTGTGCTTTCTCCTCAAACTGACTTGATCGGCTTTTGTGCGAGCACAAATCATTTTCTATTAAGCCCATTTTCTGACATCCTGTAATAGCTGTAGTGCTGGTCTTAAACTCTCATACCGTCCCTGGTGCTACCCCGCTTGTTCAGTAGCATCTACTGAGAATCTACACAGACCTGGACAGCAACTTGTTGCTAACGTATCTATTATTCGGCCAACCAGAAATGAACGTATACGAACAGTCTGCAGAATTCAGAACTGTGACGGTGGTGTGCATGACCCCATCCGCAGTCACGGCCTCTTAACACCGAAACTTTATTTGTACTGTAATGCCACAGGGATTTCATCCATGGAAGAACAACCACCTTCTGCTCATTCACCAGGTGCTTAATTCCACTCAGACTTTGAGGCCTGGTGTCTCTCGAGGGACTCGCGGTCTCAAGGACTTGACGGAGACAGACAGCACCATTAGTGGGCTTTGGACCAGCCCCAACCCTGACAACCACTCACCACTGCCAATGGCAGACAGAGGAATGGGCCCCCTATTTTTTTTTTCTGTTTTTTTCCGAAGTGAAACAAACGTCCATCACTTACTCACTCAGTACCCAGCAGGATGTCTGGATGTTCTTTTTTGTTTTTTTTTAAGGATGGACAAGCAGGGATTGAGAGACAGTGGGAAAATGCCACTCAGTCAGAAGTGACAGGATGAAACACACAAGTTAACAAAACTTAAGAAGATGATATATGAACACGTAAACCAAGATGACATTTTAGGAAAACATAAAATAATTATTACTGTTAGCAGTTACTACTACTACTAGCAGTAGCATTGCTAATTTGAAACAAGTATTGCTAATCATAAACAATATTGTTTTCCTTTACTATTGATGAGTGCAGACATTGCGCCCCCCCCCCCCCCAACACACACAATAATCTATCATACTTTTGAGTCATGTCTGTCTGCCAGTAGCTGTCTGTCACTATCAGCTTCGATAACGCCTCACAGTGTCCTCAATAAGGGACCCTAACAGGATGCCTTTGCTTCCCCATCTCTCTGCAGCTCATTGGTCGGGGGCCTCTACTTCTCATCACCCGTCATTACAGCCTTCTGATCCCCAGCTTTGCTTTGTACACGAACGCCGCGTCGTCTTTATTTGCGTCTCTAATTGCATGTGAAAGATGGCCCCCTTTGATTCTGCCTCCATGCCAAAGTGCTATCAGGCACTGAGAGTGCAGAAAAGTGTCACATGTGTCTGTTTACTTTGAGGATGAGGGAGCTGCATATTCAGCAGCTGGGGACAAACCTCGTCTCTCCCCGAGATATGACGGATCTACCATCAGCTCAGAGGACATCAATGCTGTCTGTCAACATAATAACAAAGGGTGAGTGGGTGGGTGGATGTGGAGTAACGGGATTAGAGAGGGAAGGGGTGAAGGGAAAAACATAAAGATAGGTGCTTTACATTTCGCACATAATAGCGAAACACAAAGTTGTGTGTGTTGTATTTTCAGATCAATGTGACCATGATGCACCAGCTTTGTCGAGCGTGTCTTGTTTTCACCCATTCTCTCAACATCGACACGAAAAACGCCGACTCCTCTTCCATTTTCCCCTTTTATCCAAATGCCATCATTTGTTTTTGTTCAGCTGAGGTTGCGTAACCGCCGCGTTCAGCTTGTTCGCTGTCAGCGTTTGACCTTTTCAGTATGACGTCTCGGAGACCTTTGGTGGCCACAGCACGGTTACAGAAAGGCTTATTGTCTGTGGCTTTCATAAGCCGGTCCCAATGCAAAAACATTAAATGCATGACCCCCCCCCCCACCACCACCACAAAAGAAGAAAATATACTGCACATGAGGCACAATTAGATCATTTTGTGGTTCTGCCCTTTGAAGACGTATGACGCTAACAAGGGTTTTATTTTGGTAACCAATTCATGCACGGGCTCTCGAGTGGCCTGATATCTGTTCGCCAATGCAAAAACATTAAATGCATGACCCCCCCCCCCCCCCCACCCCCCCCCCCACCACCACCACAAAAGAAGAAAATATACTGCACATGAGGCACAATTAGATCATTTTGTGGTTCTGCCCTTTGAAGACGTATGACGCTAACAAGGGTTTTATTTTGGTAACCAATTCATGCACGGGCTCTCGAGTGGCCTGATATCTGTTCGTTGTTAAGCCAGTGTTCCTGGGTAGGGAGACACACACACACACACACACACACACACACACACACACACATACAGAGACGTCACTCTGACAGAATCTAATCAAGAGTTGTCCTAACATATTACAACTGACTTAAGCTCTATCTCTCCTCCTAGTTAAGTCTCACTCACTCAGAATCAAAATAACCAGGCAGACAGAGACGAGGAGAGAAGGCGAGACAGAGAGGGAAGATTAGGAGACGGTGAGGAACAAAACGCGCGCACACACACACACACGCACGCACACACACACACACACACACCCCTGTCTGACTGAAATGGAAGACTACTTCCGGCTCCAATTTCGGCACATAACAGGGCAAGCTGCAGAAAGATAAATGAGCTCTCCAGCACTGAGAGGAAACAGATTCTTTATCTGGCATGGCACTATTTACTGACATTAAGAATGATAATATCAATCAGCGGGCTGTCAGCAGCCCGAGTGGGCCGGAGCAGAACAAAGGTGCCACTGTCTCTCTATTGATGCGTTTACACGGGGATGTTGATGCACCTGCCATTCAGGTGCAAATGATGTCGTCACCACACACCCGGATCAGGGCCTGCGGCTCCACCTCGCCGATGAGTCAAACTGCCCAGGGTTAAAGGCTGGGGGAAATAAAGCTGGCGGGTTAATGAGCTAGCAATCAACACAATGGTAGGAGCCGCAGAGCACCAGCATGTCTGCGCCCCTCGTCTGCCAGTGAAATATAGCAGTGGGTAACAGATTTTTTTTCCACTTTTAGTAGTGATGAGCAGGGGAATACGCATGGCAACAGCATCAGGGAAGCGTCTGTGTAATTACTTTTGGCCATCTTTCAAACCTTTCTCTCTCAGGAGAGAGATGTGTGACAACATATGACAAGAAAGCCAACAGGCTTTCCATGCAGAATAATGGAATCCATCATCACCCAGGCAGACACACCTGTCTGGCTTTGAGAACAATGCCACACCGCCTATTTATTAGGTGCCAGAAAAGTTTATGTTTGTTCGGTGACAGTGACAGCAACTTGATCCTTTTCATTTTCGGAAGGGGGATCTCAAGCTTTGGGAGAAAAAAAAAAAGGGAGGGAGGAGGGGAAATTCTGACTCACATATTTTCTTCTCTCGGTGGTGCACAGTGACTTCTCTTTCTTCATGATAGCTGTCTGCTAAGGAGTCAGAAGACAAATAACAAAGACTGTCATTCTCCAGGAAGCTTTCACTAATTCTTTTTTTTCTTCCCCCCAACACAAAAAGATTCATATTATATCCGCTTGACACTTCCGAGTCCTGCGCCGTCTCAATCTCTCCTGGATTTGCGAGGTACGGAATTGCGTAGCAAAGCAGGGAGTGATTTAATTATTCATGCTACTTTGATATCTGCATCCAGCATGAACGTAACTGATTAATAGTAAAAAAAAAAAAAACATTTCACGACTGGCAGCCTGTGCTCAAACCACTTTACACAAAACTAGAAGAAAAAAACACAGTCAATGAACTTTTAATTTTGATTTGATACAAAACAAGGAATTTCTCTCAAACTCTAATTCAATAAAGAAAAAAACATATTGTGACAGTTGATAGACGGAGCCCGTCATCCTGTAATTTTTACACAATGGGCAAAAGATTAGTTGCAGAAGAATCAAGATGGTGTTTTAAAAAAAAACAAAAAACTTTACCCTCGAGTGTCAAATCTACTTTTTTAGATGATGAAATCCGGATTGAGCCACCCGGTCTTCTGCTGGTCTATGGCTTCTCAGTGGGCTATCAATTCAGTCTGCGTGTCAGCCAGCCATGTTGACGGAACAGCGCTGGCTGTCATCTTAACAGTTAATAATTAGGCTTCCTCCTGCCACAAAACAGAGTGCCACGGTGACAAAAGCCAGTGGCAACTGAGGTGGCGGCTTGGCTGCCACATTATAAATAGTCTGACCGGATGATTAATGAGAGGGGCCACTGAGCTAAAGCAGCAATCACACACACAGACAAAGGCTGTCTGCACAGCTGCCTGCACACACACACACAAAATTAAACAACACACAACAAGACAAGTCCTGTCCCCGGACAGGAACAAGAACTGAGGCGGAGTGGCGGGGATAGTGGAAACACGCCAAGTAAATAAATTATTGAATTTCGACCGACAGCTTATGAAGACTTTATTTAACCTCTATGCGCTTTAAGGGGGGCGGGGGGTGGGGGTGGGGGGTCGGGGGGATCCTCATTAACATTTTGACACAGTCAGCTGAATGGCAGGGTCAGGCAGGTTCCAAACGCTGAGGAGGTTCAGGAGAAACCTCCCGGAGAAGCCAGGCCAAGATCTAATTCGTTTAGAAGAGACATTTAGTTGCCATAACGAAGGCTGGCTGAGTTTTAATAATGGCACAGTGGCCCCTCGACATGGCCCCCGGTTTCACATAGAAGTCCTGGGTTGACGCTGTGTATTATTACAGCACATAGACATCGCACAATATTTTTCCTTTGATAAAAATATATACTGTCAAAAATAAATGCATGTTATATAATAGTGGATGTTAAGTGTTGTTTGCCCTATACATCTTTAAATGGCTGATAACGTCACTCTCCTCAGAGCAACACCATCCATCTGTTTGAGTTATGAAACTTTGTCTGCGTATCTCTCCTCCACACTTCGCCTGAGTTTTCCATCACATACCTTTAAGCAACGCAACGGTAGTGCGGGCAGAGCGTTTCCACTGTCAGTGTCACCCTTTGCCATTTTCAAATTATATTCATCAAAGCAGACATGTCAAACCAATCAAAGCATGACAGCAAGTGGCTAACAACAGCGACAGTATGTGAGAAATATCTGCTTTTTTTCCCCCCTCCTATTCTTGTGGTACAAACAAACATGGATGCTCCATACCGCTATGGGTCAACAATTATCTTGAATATTTGGATGTAGGGTTGCTCCGAGCAGGTTTTTCAGTTTGATGGCCCTTATTCTTTCCCTCCACTTTGCTGTGCTCAGCTGGCAAGGCTCTCAGTCGTCACAACAGCTCCTTTTAATGCCCCTGACAGGGGGTTATTTGCTCCCATATATGTTTTCTCTCCAATTACACCATGGCAGGCTGGAGGCTGCCAAGCCACGCTGCTGAGATGCTGATGGTCACCACTTTGACTAGTCCTTCCTGCCTTCTGCACTATATTTTTCATCTTTTTAGATTCTATTAGAGAGAAGGACTCGCTCATTTGGCTGTCCTTGGCCCAAAGTGTTGTTTAACACCTGACAAGCATCAGCACCCCAATGTCAGCTACTATTTGCTGAGAAAAAGGTAATATCGGGCATCTATTCCCTGTCTAGTTGTGTGTCGAGTGAGAATGGAGTATGTGAGAACAATATTCAGATGAATTTATGGGCAAAGCAGAGACAAAGCAGCTGCGGCAGCCTGGGCCGTGGTGGGGATTTGAATTATCACACACACGTTCTTATTACACCTTAAACGTAACTGCAGAAATGAACAAAGATCTCCACAAGAACACATGAATTAGAACAATTTGCTTGATTCTTTGTGGCTGTTTACGGCAATCAGGCTGATC
The DNA here is from genome assembly GCA_016785345.1 of Trinectes maculatus. NCBI lineage: Eukaryota > Metazoa > Chordata > Actinopteri > Pleuronectiformes > Achiridae > Trinectes > Trinectes maculatus. The sequence continues at coordinate 141,798 of JAFBJQ010001193.1, forward strand.
AAAGACAGAGTGAAGTGATACCAAGGGAGCGATATCTCAAATCTACAAGACGCAAACCCTGTGAATCAATAGAGCAAAAACAGACGGCATTTGTGAGTATAGCTTAAAGCTAAGTGGGATGCCAAATGCAAAAAGCTGCCACCGATACCGCAATGAAAAATGCATGATTTCGGAGCGAGCGCTCTTTTATCTACAAGGCAGGATCAATAGTGGGAAGGGGTTATGGAATCAAAGTTGTTTTGCTGGTGCAGTGGTTAACTGACACTGAACATGTGAGCGCAATTTGCGAGAACAAAGCGCGCTAAAAGACAATCGGAGGAGCGTAAGGTGAAGTTCTGTGTGTTGATAAACTTTCTTTTTGCTCTCAGGAAGGCGATGTCAAACCCTGAGTGTACAGGGCAACCGAAGTCAGACTCATTTACCACTGACTCGCACTATGCAAGTTCAGTCAAAAGGTTTTTTGTTGTTTGTGGCTTGAGCACCAGTAAAAATCACAACAGGTTCAACAACAAAATCTAAATCCTACTTTTGTTTTTTTTTTCCTGTTTCTGCACTTCTATTACTGTTGTACAGACAAAGTAGGCCACAACCCAATATAACACCGCAATTGCACATCCTTGTTTGTAACCGAATTACAACATAAAATGATTATTTTTTTTAAAGATAAAAGAGAAATAGTTTCTCAGTATCATAATTTTAAATAAATCTTGCTTGTCCTCCGCTAAAATAAACGTCCCGCCCCATTTCTACACAAAATCTGAATATTGATTTCAACGCTGCGCTGACAGGGCTAATCATCCCTTGTCTCTGTCCCGACTTTTGACCCGCGAGTGGACACCGGACGAGTCTGGCGGCTTTCAGCGGCGGCTTGGCCCTGTCTGGCCCGAGACTGTCACGGGAGATAGACAGAGAAGAGGAAGACAGACGAGGAGAGAGAGAAGAAAAGGTCACAGCGGAGAAATAGAGACACAAGAGGAGAGAAAGGGAGACACAGAGAGAGATGGAAACATGAGAGAGAGGCAATGAAAGTGAGCGGGGATGACTGACAGACAGTGGATTCTTCACAGGCGCAGAGTGAAGGCTCTGGCCACAGAGGGACCCGGTGAGAAACCTAACAGATAGCAATCTGAGTTTTCACTCCGCGCCACAGCTAACAGCTAGCAGCTACCCTGTCACCGCTGCCTAAACAAGCCCACTGTTTTCATCTCCATATACACAACGCGGCACTCTGTCTTTTCTTCTGATGGAGATCAGATGTATAAATTATGAGCAGCTGACAAAGTCTACTCCAGCGCCCCCGGCGTCTCATCAATCACTAGCCTGTGTGTCAGCAGGTAACTGACGTGGCCCCTGGAGGCACAGCCCCCTCTTTACGTGTGTGAGTCTTTTTGTGTGGAAAAGTGTGTGTTTGCAACTGTGCAATTGGGCTTTTGTGCATGTCTGAGTACAGTGTGTGTGTGCGTGTGTGTGTGTGTATTTTGCCTTGTGTGAACAGCTGATTCAGTCCTAACTCCTCGCTGCGAGAGACAAAAAGCAGAAAGAAAATAAATACAGCTTGCAGCCATAGCTGAAGTAAACTTGATGTTTTGTTGTTTATAACTTGGTGGCTTATATGATGTGTTGATATACGACAAACCCAAGAAACCCAAATCCTAGAAAGATGGAGAAGACTGAAGCACTGAAATATGCCACAAAAACAGTGAAACCAACTGGCTGGGTGGAGTCCTGGATGCCTCAGAAGGCCAGTGGTGGACCACCCAGTGTGATTATTGTATTAACAATTTTCCATGACCCTCAGTTTCACGTGTCCACAAACCAAACCTGGTCTCGGCCTTTGGTTCTGACAGATATACATACAAAAAATAATCACTTTATGTTATTGGTGCTGAATTCCTATTTATTTCGCAATTATTATAAAAGGAAACATCTCAGTGTTTTAACAGATCATTGCTAAAGTAAGCAACACAATGACATTGTGTGTCAGCAAAACCAGCATAATTACAAGCTGCAAGTTGTCAGTGTCTGATTTCACATCGCTCCCAATTACAGGCCAATCGTGGTCTTTTCTCCACTCGTGTTTACCAGACCTAACCCTGAAATTCATCGCAGTAATTACAAGCTTTACTGTTCAGACAGAAAAGATTGCATCAGCGTTGCAGAGTGTTAATGAAAATATGAAGGCAACGGAAGTACACATCAAGTATTTGATGATTTCGGATTTTGATCCGCGGAATTGCTTTTACTCGAGATCGTAAATGTTTGCTCTTTCGTTATTTAAGAAAGAGCCGGTTTTAGTTTGTAGTTTGAGTCTTCATTCAAGGACAGCTTAGGTAAAAAAAACAAAAACAAAAAACAATTCAATGAAACATTCAATCCACCAGGACTGAGTGGGCATATAACCTCAAACCACATCAATGGAAAATTACACAATGTTTGTGTACACGGCCCAAAGCAGGTAGCGTTTGCTCGCGCACCGTATCGATCCTCCATCTTGAAGTGAAGTTCAAGAAAGAGAGAGCGAGGCAGAGAATTTTGACTCCCCATGGGGACAAGAGAAAACAGCTCGTCTCAGCACCAAAGAGAAGGAGGGCTGTCATGTTCTGTGTGATGAGCTGAGAGGCTGGAGGCGGCCTGGAGCGGCGGGGTTTTTCTTCCCCCCGTAAACAAACCTCCAAAAACAAACAGTTCCACCCCACAGAGAAGGAGATGGGACAGTGAGACAAGAGGGAAGGGCAGACAGGTGTCAGGAAAGAATGACATGTGTGACAGAGGGCACTGCGAGACAAGCTGGAGGAGACGAAGACAAGGGTGTTTTCATTAAAGGAGCATCAGACTTCCTGTCTTTGTTTTTCCGTCCTGCTGGTTTCGTTTGGATTTTAGGCTGGGACGTCATATTTGGATGACCCGGATATCTCATGAATTATGTACCATCCGCCATTAGCATTAGTTTAGAGCCATCGCGGTATCAATGACGCCATTGTTTCGTGGGGGTTCAAGCCCTGGGACACATTATCTTTGAAAACCCTTCCAGAGGGAAAGAAAGAAAGAAAGAAGATGTCTGGAATTCAGCTGACAAAAGCACTCAGTCGTCCTGAAATCTGATGAGTCTGACAGGATGTGAGCCCATCTGATCCACTGCTGTCTCAGTACTCCCTTACAGTGAGGGGAAGATAGGATGGACAGGCTGCTCCTCGCCGCGCTTTTAGCCCAGGTGTGATGAAAGTGGGAGCCGCGGCAGCTCGGCCCACCTCTCGGATTACGCCGAACACGTCTGGTGACGGATGATACCAGTTGGCAGGCAAAAACCCGGGGAGTGATGCCCGTTGTGCCCTATCCATTTGCCTACTGCATGGTAACGGAATATCATTTGATACTGGGTGATACCTATTACCATATCATATTAAATGCCTGAGTTATAGGTGGATAAAAGATAGATCTCATAGAGTGGGACAAAATGGGTTGGTGGTGCAAGGTCAGCACTGTCCGTTCCACTGGGGGACACCTCGGGGAGCAGTTTACCACGATGAGGCCAAAGAGAACCAGGAAGAGAGACAAGCAGTAATAAAGAGGAACACAGATCCATTGTTTGCCACCCATTGCCACAGTATTGCACCTCCTGTATTCACTTAATCTGACTTGATGAAATGACAAAGCTTTGTTTTCACTCCGCCTCGAGAAGTTATCCTTGAAATAAAATCGGTGTTACTCATCGTGACTTACAGTGCATCTCACAGGATATCGTATTACAGACCTTTACAGCTCACTGGCTCCGATTCAATTTCCTAAGTATGGTACAGTACATAGAAGTCAGGCCTATTCTGGGAGGCATTGTGAATCTGTCAAGCTCGCAGCTGCAAATAGAAGATGAATGAAAACCCCAGAGGTTATAACACCTTTGATAACGACTGAAAGACTTGACACTAACAATTCTAAAAAGTTCCAGGCTGATTAAAAAAAAAAAAGGAGCTTAATGCACTTTGTTTTAGCATGTAAAGGTTTCAGATGTTGTACTTTCATCTCGTCTCGGAAGATGGAAGCTTGCGCCTTCATTCTTTCATCCCGACGACCAAACCCAGCGAAGTCGAAAAACTCTTTTCAGAGCGGGGATACTAAAATACTGCGGCATCAAGGTTCTTTAGCCACTTCACTGCTTCACGAACTGTGATCCACTGCCAGTCTTTCACAGTTCGCTCCAGCATGACTGCCAGAACAATGCCCTTTGAGTGTCACTTGAACCTTCTGCCCCTGCAGTGACCTCTAGCGCACCCTGGGCAGTCCTCACGCTTTCACATATTTCCACTGCGAAACAACAATGTCCCCGTTCACCTCCTCTGTCTCATCTTATTGTCCTCTTTACCACTTTGCAACTCTCCCATCACCTCCATTCAGAAGAGAGAGAGAGGGAGAAAAAAACCTCTCCAGCAGTGGGGATGAGTAGCATTTCAGGATTTCAGGGTGGTAAAAGGGAACTGATGTGTTTGTGCAATGCCGAGTGGGAGTGAGCGTGTGGATTTTGGGCACACTTCAAACTCACATATGAGAAGAACGGCTGAACAGTCTCTGGAGGCAGTTTACCAAACTTTCAACCACTGAACTTTCCCTTTCTGTCGTCTATTCTTAATTTTATCCCTTTAAAACAAACACCCATTCCAGAGCAATCCCTCCCTCAGGCTAAACGAGTGTGGTTCTGACGTTACTGAAACTGTACGTTCCCCCTGTGTCACTCCGACGCGAGGCTCCTGACAGGTTAAGCCCTTAATGCACCAGATTTGACTGGTTAATCCGGTGGAAACCCATTGTTTTTGTCTCTCAGGTGGAGAGGTCGCACAGCGAGGCCTGGCTTCCTTCAACCTACAGTATGACTCCAGTCTTAGCCTCCAACCTAAACACGCTCTCGCCCTCAACACCAGCCTCTCTCACCCCTCCTCAGCCGTCTACCAGCATGCATGCATAAGTCGGAGGTGTCAGGACTACCTGTCTCAACAGCAACCCCCTTACCTGACCTGCGGATAGCCCTCAGGGACATTAATTATAGAGTAGTCTGACTTGTTGAGAGGAAAGAGACAGACAGAAAGAGAGCGAGTGAGGTAGAGGGACACAGGGAGAGAGAGGGAGCAGAGGAAAAAAGATAAATGCGGAGATGTTGTTACAGAAGCTGTCACCTCCTAATCATGTCATCCTGCTGTACAGAGGTGATGCTGAGGCTTTACTCGATCAGGTTTCCCATTCATCAACAGAGCTGGTTGGTGGTGGAGGTGTTGGAGGACGAGCAGGGACAGGGTAGACTCTGTTTCCCACAGAGTTCAAATTTTAAGGTTCCGTCCCAACGCGACTGTTCCTCTGCCCAAAAAAACGTAGAAAATTTCGAGGAAGGTTGTAACGCGTATGCGTAAGTGCCTGCACTGTCCCACTCGAACCCTCGCTGCTATTTAAAACAAGTACCTTTGGCTACACTTGAATCACAACAAGTGTTAAACGTGTACCCGCAATAGATCTGTCTTTACATGAGCGAGATAAAATAATACACTGCCAGTGTCTTTCTGCAAGGATGACACACAACATGTAACTGCAGCATCCACACAGGTGTGCTCGTGCAAAAAAAAAAACCAAAAAACGTGGATGTATGATAATATGACATTTCGGTAGGTAGATTTAAGTTATTATGTGGACAGCGATGTCTACTCTGCAAGTGTGGATAGACACCGAAGTGCCACCATGTGATCAGAGCAATCTGTCCAAACAAATGGAAGCTTCTCTTGTGCGTTACCGTGTTAGATTAGACGACTCCCGGTCATTTGATTCCCCGCTGTCTCGACAGCTCCCGTTTCTAATGGACCGAGTGGGATTTCACAAAACGCAAACTAGGGAGAGGTCAACGCGTTTGAAGGTTACCCCTGTCGGGGAATCAAAATAAATAACATTCAGGTGTGCTACTCTCTGTCAGGCGAGTGTCTTAATGATGCCAAGTTAACACATACTAAATAACAGTGGCTCCCTACGCACTGACAGCCTCAGAAATAATTGACCAGCGTGCTCCAAACTGAGACGCAGTAGACAGAGAATTCAATCCTACAGCTGACAGATCCCATTGAGCGTGTCACTAGATTTTGCATTATACACAAAGCAATGTCAGGTCAGGGATGCGGCCTCCTGCTAGTTATTTGCGATTGCATCTCTGAGGGCAAATTACCTGGCTCTCCATAATATGGTCTAGTTAACTAATTTCTTGACAGCACACTGTCTCATAAGAAAACTCTCAGATTTACTTCCTGTCAAAAACAAGATGGACTGTTTTTTTTCATCCTATCTTTTTTTTTTTTGCCCCCCCCCAAATGCTTGGCAGCCTCTCAACTAAGAGCTCATATTCAGTATCCTCTCTCGGTGTGCCGAGGACATCTCTAATTCCAGACAACGCTGGAAATGAACAAAAAAGAAATATAACCTTATTATGTTTGAAGGCTACCAGCAGTGTGTCATTTCATCCACAAGTTCCCATGCAGGAATGACTGCTAGGGGGGTTGTAAACCTATGTAACACCGTTCTGAAGCTCTTAGCGAGAAAACAGTGAAATTCATTATCCCAGGGACCTATACAACGCCACACACACACACACATACAATATATGGCGTCCTGTCATTTTGTTGTTATACATGTGTAAATCATTCACTTTCTGTCAGAAAAGAGGCTCTGACAACAAAACCTCACCTCACCAATGGGGTCACGGAGAAACCGAATCCCACTGCAGACAAAGCATAGTTTTACCTGCGAGAGCAAGACCTGCCACTGATAGCAACAAAGATGACAAAAGCTTAGTGGTGGTGTGAAGACTGCCTTCAAGCTATACCGTGCGGGGGGTGGGGGTGGGGGGGCGCTATGGTGACTGATAGGCACCGCCCCACCCCCCCATAGAGCTCAACAGTGTCTGTTTTAAAGTTCACAAAGCGGCACCAAGGTCTGCTTACCCTTTCTTTTCTCTATGTCTCCTTTTTTTTTGGGGACGTGTTCTCTTTCAGCCAGACGGTGTGGCCTATCATCGTCTCGACAACGACAGTAGGTGGAAGCGCTAGCTTTCATTACACAAAGTATAAATAGTGTAATCTATCAGCCCTGCCAATCAGGATGATTGATTATGGGCTGTCAGGGAGGAGAGTGACACATTAGAAAAGTTTGGTTAACAATGCCTGTAGCTGGTGCGGGGCTGCTGCCACCCAGCCCAGTGATTAATGTGTTGTCAGCCTGTAATCCCACACCCACGCTTAATGAGGCAAGAATTTATCATCTCGCCAGAGTGGCAGATGTCAGAGGGAAAGGAATCCTAGTGGCTGGAAACAATATACTTTTTCTAGCCTGACATGTCTGACAAGCTCTAAAAACCACAAAGACGGCCTGTGTAAGCACAAACTTCAGTGGAGTGACTTTCAGCTCTGAAGCTCTGTCCTCTGTTCTTGGAAAGTCGCTGCTGCTGAGAGAAGACTCGCTCTCCATTAACGGTGCACTGAGGAGCACACACCACTGGTGTAATGGCTGGAAAAGCTCATGCGATCCCGCACATGGTGGGAGGGGGGCAGTGTGGCCACCACGTTTGTGCATATTTAAGGAAGAAAAACGTTTGCAGTTCCGCGCAAATGAATTCGGTCCCCACGGTGAGTCGCGAATTAACTTTGTTTTAATAGCGCCCCATCATCTGCGTGTCATAAACAACAACTTCACTCGAACTATCTGATAAAAATCAGAGCGTGAATTAAAGCAAGGCTGCCTGGAGCGGGTGCACATGACAGTCAGCTTCAAAGTGGAGCATAAACGCGGGTGCTGAAATAATGATAAATGTGTACTGTCAACATCCGCTTAAAGAGACAGGCCAAGAAATAAGCGATCGCTTTGAAAGATTTAAAGTTTGGCACGATTCTGTGGAAACACCCAGTGGGGTAAGAGGTGGGAGAAAAAGAGATGGACTTTTTTTTTTTTTTTTTGCAGAGCATAGAGAAGACTAAACCAGCTGTCTCTCATTAAAGCTAGCAGCAACTTCCTGTCACCGAAGAGACCAACAGGGAGGATTAGCTCTGATTGGACTGATAGGCCAACGCACTGGGATGATGTACTATGCAACAGCTAAGAGCATTATTTGATAAGAAGTGTAATTGAGGGGATGCCTTTGTGGCTATAATTGTGTTGCTGCAGAACATTTTCAGGGACTGGAGAGTTTTGCAACCCACTGGCATCTTATGAAAAAAGGCTCAGTGTTACAGGCCTGCGTGTGCAGAATTTACTTTAAATATGCCTAAACAATTATGTGTTGAATGATCCAAGGAGGAAGTGTGTTATGTCCCTGCAGTTTTCTCTGTCGAAATGGAACTTTGAAAACAGTGAAAGACTATAAAAATCTGGCCTTTCCCAACGGCATATAAAGAATCTAGTTGGAACATTATGTTTAAAAAAAAAAAAATAAAAGAAAAGGCTTTGTAGCCTGCCAATCCCAAGTACTCAGTATTATTACGCTCATAAAAACTTAGCAAAGACTTACATTTTAGAGATGAAAAAGAGAAAGGTTATGAGAACAATGGCATGATTTGTCAAAGTTTATGAAAACTTTATATCAAAATGGGAGAGGGAGGCATTTCATTATTGCTGGCCAGCGTTGGCCTGGTTTCTGACAGGCCTCAAACACCACCGCGAAACACAAGAGACGTCGAGACAACAAATGCTTCACCACAGAGGCGCTGCTTCTATGATGGGGATGCCAGGAGAGGGAGAGGAAAATCGGTTAAAGCAACGCGGCCATTTCAGCGTCTCGTAAAAGCCTGTAGGAAAAACATGTTTGTTTTTATGCCCTGCGTCAAAGCCAAAAATGAATAATACATCGATCATTTTCGCAAGCGAGCGTGACGTGACACTCAGGTCACGCACCCCGTGTCTCCAGGCCTTGAAAGAGGCAATAAATCAATCTTGGCACTATTACTTACAATTAATTGTGCTTTAAAGTTTTACTGTGTGTTTATGATATGCACAGTCCGGATGATTTATGTGGACAGCGTGAGTCACTCCCTCTAATTGCTGTTGTTTTGCCGTCTCACAGCCCCAGTGTGACCTCTCGGTTTGAGCTGCCAGAGTGATCAGAACTGGGCCCGGGTTGCTGGTCCAGACACTGTGCAGACTCACACATCAGCAGTCATCTGCAGACAAACGCACAAATGGAGACCAACACCACTCGCCGGTACTGACACTCAAAAATGTGTATTTGACCTGACTGAACGAACACGCGGCTCTACCGGGAAATATCTGACATGAACACAAAGTGTATTCCGTCCATCGCACAAGCGAAACACGTTCGAACAATCATCGACAGCTGTTTTAGCATTTAGGATATGTTGTCATTAAAAGAACGGAGAGCAGCGTCTGTCTGAAGTGACGCAATTAACAGATAACAAGACATTATGTAAGTGGGGAAGGAAAATAATTTGAAAGCAAGCACATAACAACACTGAGTTTATTTGTCTGAACATAAAGCAGACAGCCACACGGTGTGGTTTCAGCTTGCCCACAACTCCCACTCAATCCACAGTGCTGTCCTTAGTCAACCTACAGTGTGTGTGTGTGTGTGTGTATGTGTATTCAGGAATGTATCATAAAAGAAAGGTGACAAATCAGGGATCTGTGTGCGTAATAGCTTGTGCAAATACAGAATCTAGCCGAGATCGACTGGCAATAAACTTACTTCCGCAGCAATCTGTTGGGTTATATTTCCTTCCCCTGTTGAGAACCATATTCGTTGAGTTTTCTCTGAGGACACATTTGTTCAGCAAAATGATTTCGGCTAACCCACTGAAGGCACATTCACAAAGCACTGCATTGCACGCTGTTTGTTATGTTTGAGAGCTTCGGGGGGGCGGTGAGGGGGGGGACTCATAACTCTCAAACACAGAGATGAACGTGACAACTTACTTTACAGAGTACGTTGGAGACTTGAATAGGAAGCAACAGCCAACTTATAGCAGAATTTCTCCTCTTTTTCCAGTTGCAAAAAACCAAAGAAAAAGCCACAATCATGCTCACACATAATGCACAATCATGCAGTCGAAACCCATGCAGTCTATCTCAGAGTTGGACTGCTCCCTTCAGTGTAAACTTGGAGTGAACCGCTGTAAGACGGAGTAAAACAGGTTAGTGTCTACAGAGGAAAAAACCGAACTGAAAAGATCCACTTGAGGACTTTCCTGGCTCTGTCACTGTCAATTCCCTTGAAGAACCGTTACCCCGCGTGCAGAAACTCATGGGACCCTGAAGTTGGCTCTAGCCACCCTGCGATGCAGTCTGCTTTACATTAACCACATAAGGATATGCGGGGGAGAAAAAAAAACTGTGTTCATGCTACGAAATCAAGTCTAATATTTCATCCAGACAAAAAGTGACATGCGAGCAACATTTATACCCGCTGACGTAGCTACCAGGCTGCGCTTAGTGAGGAGGACCATGGACTTTACTCTCTGTGAAACACCCTTAATCATGCGGCAGGGAGTAAATGTTATTCTACTAGTTAAATTGGCTACGCACTTTTTTTTTTTTTTTTTAAGTAAAGCTTCGGATCTGAAAACAGAATGTGCTGTCACAGTGTTTTGATAGACATGGCCAGTTTAACCCAGGGGTTCGACAGCACATTATGGGATCCGTGGCCGAGTGGAGGGAGGTGGAGGATCCGGGCCAAAACGCACCACATGTATTTTCCGAAAGCGGCGCAGCACAGTCCAAATGGCTCTACGTGGTTTAACGCCATTTCATTCCATGACCTCTAAGTCCTCAAAGAGAATTATCACATTATAGCATTCCAACACGCCCAATTTCCCAAAATACAGCTCAAGGCTTTCCCGCTCTGACTCTGCTTAGTGTTGTGGTTTGGGGAAAACACTTCAATCGTACCCGCTTGTGTTTTTTTGTTTACTTCAGGTATTTATCCTTTTTCCCTCCTCCCTTTCTTGCTCTCGTCCTCGTCATTTAGCTGCAGTTTCTGTCCAACGACTTGTCCTTTCCACTCAGACATGCAACATAACAAAAACCGAAAGGAGAAAATTACCCCCCCGCCCCCCCACACACGCTGTTTGAGGCGCACACCAAAACATGCAGCCAAGTCAGAGACAGCTCATTGTCACCCACTTAGTGTCATGCCCACCAGTGCATGAAGACACACAGTAACAATTAAAAAAGCAAAAATTGTCCTCTGTGCATAGACACGTTTTTTTTTGTTTGAACACAATTCTTTGTTTTCCTCTTCGTCTTCGCATCTGAGACATAATGACACATTGTACTTTAATTCTTTAAAAATTCTGCCCTTCCACATTTCATCACAAGCTTTTGTGTGTGCGCACTTGTGTGTGCCTTTCTCTGAAAACAACCGGCTGTTGACTGTCTGGTTGTGATTTGGGCAACATGGAAAACATTGGGAATGTAGGAAAAGTTCTGGTGTTCAGATTGCGCTAAAGTCCATAACTGCTTTATCGGAACCATGTGGCGCGGCTCAGTGCTGCGCCATAATGGCATGATTGAAAGGGAGTTTAAACTGTAGTCACCATCCACTCTGATATGACTCACGAGAGGTCTCGAGAGTTCAGCACTGTCTCTTCCACTCCAATACGTACCACATGCAATGGAAATGATCTGACGGCGGAGTTTTCTCATTAGCTTTACAGTATGCTGTCATGAATGGGCATGTATCACTGCAACCCCGCCGCGGCTGTTACTATGGTTTCAATTTATCGACTGTAAACAGTAGGAAGGGGATTTGTCATTTCAGGTCTGAGAGGGAAAAACAAATGAATGCAGAGTGAAAATGTTTGAAAAAAAAAAGATCACTTCATGAATAAATCCTTTTAATCACGTCTGTGGTCCTGTATTTCCATCCCCAAATACTCGCGCTAATTGAGACTCAAACGGTAGCGCGAGCGACAGCGAGACAGCTAATTACCGTCCTCTGTAATGAAGCAAATGGCAGAAACTGTACCATGAGCCGCTGTTATGAGAAACACACTGCTGTACCAGACATAATAGCAAACACAAATATCTAATTACGCCATCATCTCTCCATGCTTTCCTGTTCGGCTGCAGACGTTTCGCTAATTGGTGGCCCGCACTATTGGTCAGCTTACAATCACTCCGACGATGTGGACAATTAGAGCCGGGAGGTACTCATGGCTCATCAAGTCTGCGATCGTTGACACATCACATCTCATCTAACTCAAAACAAGCTACGCCGTGACACTGCAGGGCTCAGACACCGAACAACAACAACAAAAAAAAAAACAGAAAAAAACATCTTTTCATTGTGTCGACTCACTCGAACGTTGTGGACAGGACGGCAAAAGTAAGTTTGGGTTTGCACAATAACTGCGATGGGCGGCAGACACATTTTCATCAAAGCTGTAACCTTTTACTTTGCATAATAAACAATCATATACAGCAGGTTCAAAGACACAAAAACACACATCATGTCAGCTGGAATCAGTGATTATCTCCGCTTTTATCTAAGGCCGCGGCAACACAGGCAAACATTTCTTTTCCGCTGACAAGCCATGTAAATAAAACCCTATAAAGTGACTCTGCCCTGCCAAGACGCATTGTAGAGGTCCTCCGTTTCTTTTTATTTAAAGCGGATGAACAGTGTTTTCATTCCACTTTTCTCCATCTACCCAACATGCCAGACTGAGGTTAAATTATTTCAGTGTTTTGCTTTCTCACTTGCCACTTGCGTGAAGAATCAAGAACAAAGCATAGCACGAAGTGACACTAAAAGCTGATTGTCTCAAACAATAAATGCGTTGTTTTCCTCGTGCACTTTTAAACCCCGACATCGACTCACATGCTTCTGATTTGTCACTGGATGCCTTTGCTCTTGCTACTCTGGATCCATTCTTACCTCCCAGGCTCGCTGTCAGAGCCCCAGAGACCCTGACATGACAAAGCTAAGCTAATCCAAACTAGTAAATATTTCATAACCTTACAATTACATGAAATCAAACCTAGGCTAAAGCTGTGCATTTATATTGAATTATACAAAGAGGGTATTCGGGGGAAAACGGGGGGTGAAGTGGGTAGGCTCCATCTCTGAACCTCCTGAACTCTAATTAGTCTGTGTGGCCCAAAACAAGAGAGGGAAGAATAAGTGCACGGGCTCGGGATAATTAAGCGATTGTGAGCGGCATGTACGTGAGCTGTCACTCCAATCACCAGCCACGTCACACTTGGCAACACAAGTGCGACCGGACAGCCGCACGTCGTCTTTGATCTGGGCTCATGCACACGGAATCAGGTCAGGCCGTGGTCACAAGCGCTTCACACGCACACGCTTGCGCACAGCACACGGACACTTCTAGCGATCGCAAGGGGAATCGAGGGGGAAACAGTCGTAGGATCTCAGGAAGAATGTATGGATGAAGGGTAAGAATAGAAAAGGGAAGGAAGGTATGAGTTCGCCAACAAACAAAGAGAACAAGAGCTTACTTACAGGTTCTGACTTGGGTTTGACCACTTTCATGAACTCTCCTCTTGCCTGAGCCTCCGTCAGTTCTTGTTTGGTTACTTTCCTCGTGTCGAGGAACTTCAGCTGGGGCAACTTGTGCAAAACAAAGTACCTGCAAGAAAACAACAGAGCTCAGCCTTAGTTCTACCATGCTGCTGCTGTAACGAGGTTTCCTGCGAGGCCGCTTTCTTGCCAAAGAGACGGGGAATCTAAAGGAACATGTAAACTGTGACAGACTAATCAAACTGACACCAATTCGAATATGTAAATCAACCAAAACTTGAAAAGGATCCGTGTTTATGAGGATTTAATGCCGATGCAGACTTAACGGCAATATTTCCTTGTATGTAATCATCATCAAAGCCGATAAGAATAAGTACGAAATATAAATAGCACGACAGGAGATACAACCTGTCTGCCAGAGCTGTCATTCTGACAGCATCACTGATATCTCTCTAAGCTTTCAGACACACACTCTGTCTTTCATTGGCAGGGAGGGAAACGTCAAAAGATAATGGTTGGGATACATAGATGACAACAGATCCTTTCACAGGCAGCCAGGGATAGAGGAACCGGTGTGTCAGGGCTGAGCCGGCAGCCGAAAAGGACATGCATGCAGCACCTAAAGTAGAGGGTGAGAAAGGACAAGGGATATGGGCACAGACAAGACCTGCGCGCGGAGAGCCGTGACAAATTGATGACGGCGATGGCGTTGAAGGGAGATGGCGAGGGCCCATGTCAAGTTTTCAACACCTGAGGATTAAAAGGAGGGGATGCGCTGCGCTCAGACTGACACGGAATGGCGGGGCAAAAAAAGTGTGTCGAAAAATTTCGGAGGAAAAACATCCGATATTATTTAAAAACACAAAAAAAACAAGAAGAAGTGATGACCAGCAAAAAGGCAAGTGATTAAAAGATAAAAGAATAATACGCCGGACTAAATGGCTCCTTATGACCTGCTCCTAGCCACATGTCAGAGCTGCTTCCCCAGTGAGAGCACCAGCACTCACATACACGAGGCACTATTCGCATCCTGTGTCCGCCTCCTTTGTTCAGGGCATTTCAATGATGAAATGTGAAGATGCCCTTGGGAGACATGCAGAGAGGTTATTCTCCATAGGTAACCTACCATCACAGGGTCAGAGCAGATGACAAGGCTCTGTCAGCCAGTAGGGATATTAATGATTCAACCCATCCGCAGAGGGAGGATAAGAGAGCGCCGGCTTGGGGGGTAGAAGAGATGACTGGAGGAACGAAAGAATCATCCACTCTTTTTTTCTTAAAGCCACAATAAACATTTATTGACATCCATATTGGCCGCGATGAAACATATGTAAGGTCCATTGACAAAAGTCAAAAGTTGGTGAAACCCATTTTTTTTTAATGATCTGACCTGCGCTACACTGGAACATAAGGTTTTATTTCCGAAGGTTAACTGTTTGTGTAGGAAGCATAATGTTCATAATGTGCCTGTTCCTCTCTAAGGGGACATCAAGAAACTATGGGACTCATGAAATCAAGTGGTACCAGGCATCTGTTATAGCTGTAAGATAACATAAAGCTAATATTTATGGGCGCTTAAAGGGGTTATTATTATTATTATTGTGCTGCTACGTCTTTTGGCATTTAGGTAAAAAAAGGTTGAGTGAACACAAAGTGCAGGTGATGTATGAGCGGGACCTGAGGCACAGGCTCTTTGATCTGTCACGAAAAGCAGATTGGACAAAGCGATAAAGTTCTGTAAGATAAGAAGGGGAATCGTTACATAAAAATAAGTTAATCTTTAAACAATGGCAACAAAGGCAGCGAAGAAATTACTGAGAAATGGTTGGTGGTTATATATATAAAAAAAATGTCACAGTATCGTACAGTATCTCTGGTTCTCAAACTAATAGCTTTCTGAGGAAACGGTTTCCTATACGCACAACGCTGAGTAATCAGTAACCACTGTGAACATATAATATAATATAACAGCTTTGTCGTACCACGGAGCGTATGCATGGTCGGCTAAGAACAGGACAACATTTAACCTCCCCGCAGACTACACAGTGCTGTGTGAATAAACACTCTTTCTATGTCATTGCACTAATTGGAGCACCAATGCAACGCACTGGGGTATTTCAGTTGAGAGGCCGAGAGCTCCCGAGGCACTGGGCTGGGTATTTATTGCCCAAGGCCAGTGCTGTCACGACCTGCACACAGCCTAACCTTGTCAGACATGAAATCTGCATCACGCTCAAATTGATGTTTTACTATGTGACACATTATGAATATTACATTACAGGACTGTAGACACTGTCAGTCAAAACAGAACAGCTCCCCCTCGCCAGAACGAGAAGCATGCGAGAGCAGGGGAAAGGGGGAGAGGGAGGGGAAAGCGAGAGGGGGGGTTGAGGGGGGGGGTGAAAGGGAGACAAAAAGAGAGAGAATAAAGATTATTCAAGAAAGGCAAGGTTGGTAAATGATTAATAGGCGACACGGAGTCAGAAACAAGCACTTAGGGCTAAAACAGACAAAAGAGCGTATGCTTTTCGCCTTTTATCGCATTTCATGTAAAAGACCCTGACAAATGGTGGTCATATTGCATGGCTTAAGGCCTGGCTTGATGTTTAATGCATCATGTGCTCGGGTGAGGCAGAGTAGTAAACACTCATTTGTGGTGGTGACTAGTCACACATGAAATCCATTTTGCAAACTGGAGTGTAGAGGGAGGCAGTTGACAAAGCTTTTAGAGCGATGCGGTCGAATCCACAGTCTGCTGCTTGTGGAACACACAGGTCTGGAGGAACATTTCCAAATCCATTACTTACCCAAAAAAAAAAAAAAAAAAAAAATAGTGTCAGAAGTGTCGGACTAAAAGTGTAAGCACACCCATAAACATTATTCATCCATCCATCCAGGTTGTAGAACAAGCTATTCTTTATTTATTTATATGCGCGACTCTGACCTGTATCTCTGGTAGTCGTCCTCATCCTTATCCGGGCTGACCAGCTGGTTGGGGCAGGCCTCGTTTCCCAGCAGGCTTAGGTACTCCAGCGACGGGGTCACATCAGCCAAGTGTTCCAGCAGGGCCTCGATATCAGTCAGGTGTCAAAGGGCGGATGTCAAGGACCTGGCGCTGTTAATTACATTAGCATTTACGACCCGCGCCGCCCCTCCCAGGGCTGTCGCCACTGAAACACGTCACTGTCAAATTTACAGAGGTGCTCAAAGGGGCCAGTCAGTGGCTTTGTGAGACTGGGCAGACAGAGGGGCAATTTAAGGTGCAGGCTTTGGCATATAGCAGTGACACAATTTGGCTGCTCTCTCTCTCTCTCTCTCCCGCTCTCTCTCTTTCTCTCGATCTCTTTCATTTCCTAGGTGGCCGGGTGCAGAACAGTGACAAAATGATGGATGCCCTGTGGTTCAAACAGTCCGTGCTTCCCAGAGCCGCGCTGTGGAAAACTTTTGCGAAACGTGGAAAAAAACAAACAGCCCCTAAGCAGGCACATTCATCACTAATACATTCGCTCGGAAAATTGAGCCCCAAAGTGTCAAAATACAACTGCGCTAATGCAGTGCTCCAGCTTTAAAATGGCACCGCGCCACGACAGGATGTACATAATTGGCCTATTAGCATGTGCCGACCACTTCACAACCCGACTCAGCACACAGTCCCAGACGCACACTTCAAGCAGCCCCGGTTTTAATGTTGACTCTGGAAGTGTGTGCATGTGTGAGTGTGTGTGTGTGTGTGAGAGAGAGAGAGCGAGCGAGCATCATTATCCAGTAGAATCTGCATAACCAGAGGAAAACAGGACACATAGCTGAACCTGTTCTGAAGGCTCGAGTGGAAGTTCACACATGTCTGACTGATCATAAGCAGCCTCGCTGTGTGCTTATGTCTTGAAGTTCGGGTGGCTGTGCAGAGCTCTGGTTTGAACGTGTTTACACTGGCTGGCAAGCAGAATACACAGAGCTGCTATAATCAATGATGCGTTCAGGTTCTCGTTTGTTAAGAGACAAATTAAATAACCCTTTAAGGTAAAGCTTATGCATCTGATGCATCTGATGATGATCATTTACACAACTGGTTTTCCCTTTCAATTAAAATTCCCGATATCATCTGGCAGCAAATACATTAGTCTAGTATATGTTTTATTGTCTGGATGTTTTTATTTATTTATTTATTTTACCCAACTCCAGCTATACTCATTGCTAGAAAAAAAAAACCCACATCTGCTATGTCGGCTGTAAAATCTGATTCCACTAGAGGTCCCTGTGGTTCAGAAACTAGTCGTGAGTGGAGCTCCGTTACAGCCGAGCTCTGCTCTCTGCTTGCTCCACATTGCTCTCTGCAAAGCCGGGGCATTCAAAACAGGAAGAGCAGCTTGCATTTACATTGCAATAAATGCAAAACAAACTAGGTTCTGATACGGAACCCTGCAATTTGTGTCAACACAGCCGACTGTAAATCAGAATGAAAGGACGAGTGCGTGATTTGTTTGAAAGGATATTCGGTTCTTATTGAGTGTCAGGGTGTGGAGGTTGGGTAACCTGGGCAACCGGAGGTCATTTCCAAGCAGATTGTTGTCGACGACCAGCTCTTCCAGCTCAGTAAACATTCCGAGGCCCGCTAGTGACCTGCAATGACAAGGCAACAGGAAAAGTGTTATGGCTCCTGCATCTGCTCAGAAGTTATTGTGCAGAAATAAATATTTCAGCCTCCCTTCTTTCATACACCGGGAGAGTATGGGTCCGGGCCTGTCAGGGAAGTGAATGACAAGAATTAGTGGTGCTGAGCTCCCCTGGCATGGTGAGGCATCGTTCAGCGGCTGGCAGGATGAGGGATGGGGGTCACTTGTGAGTAGCCAGGATTCAAAACAAAAGGCTTCAGAAATGCGGCGGGCAGGATGAATTTGTCAATGTCTTGTGCCTTGAGGCGCCCAGTTTCGCCTGACCCTAACCCTCCATTCCCAAGACAAATCACTCTGTCACAGTTCACCTTCACTCCCCAGACACAAATTTAACTTGTCATCCATCATTTTCACAGAGGAACCGGGATACGCTCGCAATCACAGACGGAACGGAAGGGGAAACTTTTCGGGTTTTTTTATTTTTTTGGGCAACTGTACCACAATAGGGGTTAGTGTTGTGATTTTAACATCAGAATGAAGGAGCCGTGGCGTTTTATGACACGTCGCAAAGAGAGGTGAAGGGTCGTCGCAACTTTGTACCTAGCTGTCTCCCTCGCGCACAAACTCACTCACACAGGCATAAAAATGATGGAGGGTGGTGTGAGGAGTAATGTTAGGGCGCCGCAAAGTTCAAGTCACTGAAGGTGCGTGGAGGCAACGCGTGTGTGTTGTGTAATCCCTCACGCTGTCAGCGTCCTGGTTGACTTCACTGACAGAACTGTTCCTGCATGTTTATATTTGTAACATTCTCAATTATTACTGATTACTGATGAACTATATACCCCCAAGTTGTACTGTTTCAAAACTATATATTATAAGAACAGTGCGTCTCTAGTTCAAATAGCGGACAGATAACCTTGACTTGACGTTCCACTGATTCCAGTGAACAGTGTGACACTGCAACATGACAAACTCAAGGCACAGTGGGGTCCAAACAGCTGCAGCATGAACTATTGCTCTGGATCCCTGGATCTGCCTAGTGTCAGTGGCTACTCACCAACTTTTAAGCTATGGAAACATAATGCCTTTATGATGACATCTTGCAAATGGATAACAATGGGAACGAGTGGAAAAGAAACTTCCTGTTGGCAAAGAAAGGAAGCAGAACCGCTGAGTACTTATCGGTATTATTTGGACCTATCATCTTGTCGAACTAATTGGTCACTGAGTAGCCATACAAGTACTGTACGCAACACTTTTAATGAGGCAGACAAACTGTTTTCTCGCTTCATCTGTGTTGTTTCTCATGTGCGTTGTGCGACCGGTGGACTTGGACTCCACCCTGACGTGTTGCTTGATCTAGAAGAATCACACAGACACGAGAGGCGGACACACCGGCGGCGTCTTTGAACAACAAAGCAAAACGACAAATCAGCAGTTCGCCGTTGACGAGACGGACTCGGCTGCCGTATTTCAAAAGACGTCAACGTTTTGCAAACGCGCGCAATTGATACCCGCGACGACAGCTAACAGCACCTAGCCAGTGTGCCTGCAAAGCTGCTCGCTGACAACCTCTTATCAGGTCTGATTAATGCGCTGGCAAGATGGATGAATGGAGCGATGTGCCAGTTTTACGAAATCCTACTCTGCTGGCTTGTTTTTTCCCCCCACGGAGCATCACAACAGGACCGTCTACTGTGCGACAGTACACTTTACACCATAAAGCTGTTTTGGCATCATGGTAAATGTTGTGTTATTTGCTTAAACTTGTGTGCCCTCTTGTTTGGTCGGACTCCAAATTACATCTTATGAGAATCCGAGAGTATAAACACAAAAGCGTGAGAGTAATTGGAATATTCCCTCGAAAGTGGTGATTTATATTTCCAGCGCAGTCATTGTGTTTGCACTGACATGGAATTGGGTTAAAACATGCAATTACTCTGTGAGTACAGTCTTTGTTCATGTTCGGAGTTGGGGAAACAATTGTGTACGGCATGGGATTAACATTTTCTTTTTTTTGTGGTGGTTTGCTAACTATTGCCACCTGTAAGTGTGTGCGTGTGCGTGCGTGTGTGTGAGTGTGTGGATGATGGGCTGCAGTCCTGTGGGTGATGTTATTAGCTGCTCGGTTAAAGGGAGCCGCATGGCACAGGGGGGAGCCTTATTAATTGTTGTTTTCATGTCACCACTGCTGCGTGCACTGGCTGATTTAATCAGTTAAATTCACAGCCAGGGGAGAGCCACCGAGTCCCATCCAGCATTAACTACAGTGCAGGGATTGGACTTGGAATGCTCTCCAGCTTTCTCTGCTCCCTCTGCACATTTCCATCGCTGCTTTCATTGCTTTTTTTAATAAGCGTTCTTGTTTTAATGTGCGGCTTGGAAAACTAACAAAGTTTAAGCACTGCAGTTAAACTACTTCACTTATGGAAGGGGGGGGGCTGCTGTTGCTTTTAACAAAACTAATGAGCATGACTGACCTCAGTCTCAATGTTATATGATATGGTTAACACAGACACAACAGACATGCATAACACAAATAACGACCATTTTCTAATGATAATGCTCTTTTGTGTAATTCAAATGTTGACATGATCGTAGTATTGCTTCTGCTGCTCATGCTAATGCTACCACCGTTTGCAATGTTTCACACATCAGATGCATCATCGTCTTGATGAAACAGAAATGTCACTTATGATAATGCACGTATGTTCAGTTTTTATGCTTTAAAAAAAAACAAACAGCAGATACGAAAAATAATTTACCCTCACATTGCATCGCGTCACGTCATTTGGCCCGCTGCACGCCGTTAGAAAAAAAATTAATTTCTACAGCAACGCAAGATCAAATGGCATCGGCTTAAACCTTTAACTAGCGAGAGCGAGAGGCAGGGATGGCGAGAGATGGCGAGAGGCGATAGCTTTAACGAGGTGAGGCGGTGAATCCCCTCCTTGTTAAGATAATTATGATCAGCCTCATTGTCACAGCTAATACTTCACACAGGCCGTCCTTACACTTTGACGACCACTTAGCCTGTGTAAGCTCACCACTACACATCACACAGCCCCGCGTGCATCCACACATCCATTACAAAACAACATGTGCTAAAACCTTTATTATCTGCTGAATACACACAGTGCCAATATAGGTGGAGCAGAAGGTCAGTACAGGAAGCATGGGAGGATGTGAGAAACCAGACAAGGACACAGGAGAGGAGACGCCGACCCACCGCACAGTCCTGCCAGATCAATACACTAATACTAATGCAGACATAGTGATTGATAAACCACTGCTGACAACAGAGGGAAGAAAACTCTCGACCATTATTGGCTGAAACGTCAGTCACTCCTGCCGATGGTGTGCGCTCGTGTCATGTCAGATATCCTCAGGCAACAAATGAAAATGGCAGCCTTGGCTCTTTTACATGTTCATAGTCTCCCCCTCTCATGTCTGCAGCTTCTCAGAGATCTTGCCTCAGTGACTCATAGCTGGCAGTGCTTCGACAAAAGAAGGTCAGGTCTGGAGTTTGTCTGAGTTGCGCGTTACGGAGCTACAATGCAAAAACAACAAAAAGCCCTCTTGTTTTCTGTGATGCCGATCAGAGAGGCGACACCCCCCCGCAGCTACTTCTGATATACCAGAAAAGTTCCCTGGACTAATTTATATAAAAAAACAGTTTGAGAATCTGATGAGCCCCTGCAGCTGTAAACACAGTTAAATGGCTGATGTCCTCCCAAAGGTCACAGCGGTGCAGAGAGCCAACGTGGGGCCGGAGCTGCAGACTCCTGTTCAGAGGGCAACAGATAAATGCTTGATGAATTGACCAATACTGGGGCCATGATGGCCTTCATATGTGCATAATGGACTATTCAGAGCACAGTGCAGATTGCCTGCCAGGATAAGGCACTGCAATAAGGGGGAAAAAGATTTGGACCGGGGAAACCCAGTATGTGGACTGGCTTTAATAAACTTAATAAGAATGGTGCACGGAGGAGAGCTGGCTAGAGAGAGAAAGAATGGATGCTCGAGAAACAGTCGACTTGAAATAGTGATGAAATATTCCGATGGCTCTACCTGCTCTGTAAACTGTATTTATCAGTAATTTAATGATCCCCATCCCCAAATATGCCAACTTTGTCAATCTCTGATCCCACCGTGTGGACATTGTATTGACGGGCTCCAAAATGAATCGACTTATTTTAAAAATCTAACTAAATTAAATAACATCATATGACATAATTATAACATATATGTGTGTGTATATGAGTCAAGTCCAGATTTAGTTCAGCCAATTTTCATGTTTTTGTTATATTGGGGAAAAAAATACCAGAATGTTACATAGATTAGAGAAATTAGATTCGTCAATGTAATAAAGTTTGCTATAATGTGGTTTTAGGTATGATCGCACATATTTACTTTTGCCGTGATATGTAAAAACAAAAACTAGTAGTAACACACAGGTCTCTGTTCAGTTCAACACAGCTGTATTTCATCATGTTAAAACCACACACACAAAAACACAAACATCAAAAAAAAAAAACACACAGTGCATCAAAACACTATCAGGATTAGCTTGGATAAATAAGATGACATTATCTGTAAACCAAATTAATGCCCTGCAACCCTGAAAGCAACCCCCCCCCGCACACACACACACACCACCCATCCCTTCCTACCACCTCCACACAGCACTGATCAGGCCTGTTCCAGCTCTCTTCCCTCCAGCTACAGTTTATGGCCTATACACGTCTGTGTACATGCATCTCTGATGGGGACGGTGAATTAGACTGTCATTATCTGTCTCTATCTCCCCCCACAGCCCAACCACCCCCCCCCCCCCCCCCCCTCACATGTAGACAGCCATTGCTCTGCGTGGCACTCCTCTCTCTCTCTCTGTGTGTGTGTGTGTGTGTGTGTGTGTATTGCCAGGCCTCAGGTGGCAGTCATTTAAAGATCACACGTTCAGGACACACACAGCCCTCCCTGAACGCATGTCAATTCACACATGGGAAGGGGATTACACATCTCCTCCTAGGCAGCTGCAAATTACTATTAATGGCAATGCAAATCATTAGAGTACATTCGGCGCCGCCAGCGAATCTCCTCTTTATGTAGGTTCAGCGCTTAAACGGTTTTGTACATCGCGGCCTGCGTGCACAAGCGTCACCGGCGACAAAGCTGTCAATCGGCGCTGGCGTGTCGGATTGAACTTTACACCGGGTTTCATCATGCGCAAGACGACATCTTTTAAAAGAACGTAAACAAATCCGATCGAGAGAAAAAAAAAAAAATCTGTGGAAAACAATTAGCAAGTTAAAGGGGAAGTTTAATATCATTGCTTCGTTATGAATAGAGGAGGTGGAATATGAAAACATCGACAGCGTGGCGTGTCTGTCAGGCATTTAAAGGTAGATTCTGTGTGTTTGGGTGATAACACCTCTGCAGTGTCTGATTTATACACGACCCCCGTGGATATTCCTGCTGAGTGTGTGAGGTTAATATTCTCTCTCAATGTCATTAGCGCTGGCAGAGGGGCTGGGAGCACTGTGAATCAGACAGGGACTGATCTTGTCAAGGCACACAACCCCCACAAACACACACACGAACACACACACACACAAAGGAGCCAGGGCCAGATAAAATCAAAGCCACTGTACTGAGGTCAGCATCAGCTGGCCTCATGCTTCCCCTTGAATCTCCACTGCCTGTCTGATTAATGACCCTGGATCAGCCCTGGCGAGGGGATAAGAACTTGACAGACATTCCTGTCAGGCCCAACCTCATAAGCCTTGCTTGACCCCGGGTTTGGCCCGGGATGAAGCCTAAGCTCCAACAATGACCCCGCTGAGAGGCGAGCGAGCGAGCGAGAGAGAGAGAGCTCTACCTCTTTCCCGGCGAGGTCTGAAAGAGAGACATCGCCACGCAATCGTTTATGCCTTTCCTTTAACGTTTCAGCAGAGATGTGTTACAGGGCCAGACAGACTGAGAGCTGCTGCACACGCATGACACTAAACCGCACGTTGTGAAATACATCGTCACACGAGGGGAGAAAAGCCGCACGCCGGTGAAGCTAAGCTCCCGGTGGCGCCCGGGCTGCTCTCCGAGTACGGCCATGTGTCTTGTGAATGTTTGTATTGAAAGATTAGTTGTCTATCCACATGACAAACACCCTCCACCCTCAGTGAGCAGGGGCTGAAAATCAATTCCCTGACGGCATCGCAGTCAGCGAGGACATCAATGCGGCACAAACAAGCACGCACAGACTCGTGCACGCCACCCAGGCTCACACGCTTGTAAGTGTACATAATGCTATAAAATTACAGCGACGGGGTCAGTCGCCCGAGGAATATTGCAGCGAGTATGCTTCAGATTCAACAGTGACTTTTCCCTATGACGAATGCACCAATAAATCCAATATTTACACAGAATACGCGAGCGGAAATGAACCCGTGCGCTGTTGCAATAAAAATAAAAATGTTAGCAAACGTTAAACGCTGCATGCGATCTGTGGGGAAGGATCCCGCGGTCCGCGTCTGACTGCATGCTCTGTCATTACACGGCTCAGGGTCAGCGCCTGTCAACGTCTCCCTGAGAGCGGGAGCCATCCTGCATTACGTTTGAGTGAGTTCAACTGTCAACTGCCAGCCATTTGTATGCCTCAGCATCCACCTAATAGCAAATAATCACTACCCTGCGCTCTCTTCATGGCAAATGATCGATGTTGTCTTGAAGTCTGATGGATGACCCTGCCACAGTGATGTCCAGGCATGCATTAAAAACCACCTCTATGAAATGCCTGTCAGTCTGATGAAGCGGTGCACGCGAACTCGAACTTGCACGCGTGCGCAACACGCTGACACAGAGGAACGCACACACACATACACACACAGATAAGGCGTAAACGAGCCAAGCGAATGGAGGCCATGATTCAACGATTCCAGCAATGAAAATGAACCAAACCGGAGTTAATTTCTTTGCATTAGCGGAAGATTTTACAATGCGACAGGACCTGTGGTGTGATTGGTCGACGGCATTACTCGAGGTAGACTGCTCGAGTACCACCCGGGATGCTCCCTCTCCTCCTCTCACCCTCCAACACACAAACAGCTCCCTATTACCCCTCAGTGTTCAGATTAAAATGCACCGCACCGCCATCTTTGATCTCCCACTTGCTGACACAAATCCTTTCAAGCCTCAACATTTTCCTGCAAAGGTAATTAGTGCTAATTAAAAAGTTTCGAAAGCAGTCTACGGCTGCTGTTGACGTCGCCGCCGCCGCTGCTGTTGATGCTGCTTGTGCGCACCCTCTGTCAGATTACCCATCGACCCCCTCCCCTGGTCCTACGGATGTGTGTGTCATCTGTGTTCCTGCCTCTTTCATGCAAAGGATCCCAGAACCAGATGACACCGGAGAGCCCAGAGTGTTTGTAGAGGCAGGATGAAATCTGGAAGCCCAGTAAGGGGTCTAGCTGGTGGTTCTCCCACCCCCTCCCCGACAAACCTATTCTCTGCTGGAGAACATGTAATGGCACATGTAACAGATACAAATCCCACAAATAGAACAGGTGTAGTCTTTAATTGGGATATCCAAGCTTGGGGGGGTGGGGGCACGCTTGTAAACACAGAGTAATTAACTTGATAAGGGACTCAATTTGCTGAAAATATCATTCGGCAGAAACATATCATTTAGCACGGACTGTGATTTACATAATGACAACAAATGCAAAAGACTCCAAATTCTTGTGGCGTAATGAATAAACACATGAGTAATTAAAGTGCTTCCTGTTCGGTGGGATTCTAATAACGTGGGCGAGAGATCCAACTTGAACAGGGCTGCGATTCATTCAGTGGCCTACCTTATTGCTTTCATCAAGCCATTATTATGATATAATTAGACGGCTTTCTAGCGTATTATTAAGTGGCTTGCTGAGTGTCAGGTACAGAGGCGTCTCAGAAACGACATGACACGCGCGGCGGAAAAAAAAGAAAGAAGCAATATCGCTCCACAATGTTTCAGAAAGATAATTACATAATCTCAGCATGGAGAGCGAGCAGAAAAGTGATAATTAGACAAGTATTCCTGCCAATTAAAATATCAAGCCTTTTATCTTTTTCTTTTTTTCAGCGCGACAGCTTGCTTCACTCGCATCCACAACACAATGTGATCGTATTGTTCAGGTAAGTTCTTCGTAACTATAGTATTAGTCAACAAACGCTGACCTAACGTGTGTGTTTTCATTGCAGCTTTCAACACAGTTAGTCGTAATGAGTATGTTAGGTTGGAGTTTGGGTTTTGGCTCGAGCGAGACTATTAATAGGTTTGATGAGTGACATGTAGGAGTGCCAGAGAGAAGAAGCCGGGAAACAACAAAGTTATTGATTTGACCTTTGGAATAGTACCTTTTTTCATTGTTGTTGCTTTTGCCGTGTCGTACGCCGCAGAGGGAGATAATAAAACATGTCACGGCACAAGGCGGTTTGAAATTGAATGCCATCGTTTTAATTTAAAAGTTACATTTCTGGTGACATCTCTGCCAATGCATAATTGGCACCGAATCCCAGTTTTAGATGTACATATTTATCATTCAGCGTGAGACACTCCAAGACACCGACGGATATGTTACTTTGATGGGATGACAGTCAGATGTGTATGTGTGTGTGTGGGGGGGAGGGAAAAAAAATGAGAACTGCAAATCAACTGTCGCGCTGTCAGTTAAGCTTTTTGTCACCAACTTGCAAATAAACATGCATGATTAGAAATAGCAAACGAGCTGTAGGCTGGAATCAGCGTCCTTTCTCCAGATGTGTGTAAATAGGCTTATTTGATCCAAGCCAGAAGAATAAACGTCAGAAAATCACTGTAAACAATGGACATGTTGCGGGAGAACACTATTTACATTATGGCAGAGCAAAAAAAAAAGTTATTTATAATACTAACAAATAAAGTACATGCCGCCCAAGAGTTACTTCAATTAAGCAGGTTTTTTTTACTTTGACAGACTATAAAGATAGAAATACTTCAACGTAAGATCTGGTGATAACAACAGATCTTTAACAACAGAGATCAGAGAACCTAGCTGCACTAGCAGGCTCAAATAGTGATGATGTCTTTGTAGTTCCCTGACAGTGCAGGGGAAGTATGTGATGGTCTATCTGCCCAGTGTAAACCAAGGGCAACCAACATCACAGCTCCCGGAGACGGAGAGGAAAAAAACCCCTCCGTCTCTGTTTTCCCACCATCTCCCTCTCCTTGTCTTACCATTGGCCCATTACCTTTACAGAGTGAGGCTCATTAAAGAAGGCAAGTTCAGTCAAATCTTTCCGTAATTCTGCAGAGGTGAATCGCTGTCAACATCATTAACCGTCATTCCTCCAACTCGCTTCGGTACTTATGAAGTGTTCTTTATTGTGTAATGATCCAAATCTCTCCTCTACGTCAGCCCTCTTCAAAGGCCCTGGAGGACACACCACCCAGGCAGCCGCCTGACGTGCTAGAGGGCCAGATTAGATGTGGCTCCACCATTACGCTCCTCTTTGCGCTTAAACAGATCCAGCATTTCGTCCTGCGCGCCAGCTACCACGAGCAGGTATCGTTTATTCCTCAGAAGGAACTGATCCAGGGGGGATTAGATTAGATTAGATTAGATTAGATTAGATTAGATTAATTGTCATTACCTGTCACAGGTACAAAGAAGTGACATTCAGATTGCATTTAACCAGAAGTGCTTAAACATACATTTTCATATACACTTTGAAACTGTCGGTTATTGTTGTTGTCGTTTCTATGTGGATATTATTCATACATCATTTTACTTTTATACTTTTTCTGGTTTCAGCTGGTTCTGGAATAAAGTTGTTTCTAATTTTCTAATTTTGTTTGGTCAGATGTCTTTTCTTATGTTTTTACTTGTTTTGTCGGCCATTTAAATTATCGTTGAATCAAATCAAAGTGAAGAAAATAATCGATAGACTAATCGATTACAAAAATAGCCCAAATTTCAGCGAATAACCATCCTTTCCATCCCTTTCTGTCTTTTAAGTACTGTTTACTGATAGTTCACTGATCTCGGAGGCCATTGGTCAGGAGGGCTCCATGGCTAATTACAGTGAGAGCTGCCCTGCTTGTCATGCTGGATGTCCTCTGAGTCCTGTCAGAGAAGCCCCCTTTTGTGCCTCCGCCATTGTGTGTCCCCCAGTGCTCAGTATCATGCTATGAGATGTCCTCCAGGCCTTGTGTTGGGGAAAGCCTCTTTTGTGCAAGCGCCATTGTGTGTCCCCCAGTGCTGAACCCCCTGCTGGGCAGGAACACAGACAAAGTGCAGCAGGGGGATGCTTCTCAGGGCCCTAAGACCTACAGTAAATCTTCAAACAATTTAGACAAACAAAAACGGCCGCTGCGCTGCAGCGAG
Source organism: Trinectes maculatus (assembly GCA_016785345.1). NCBI lineage: Eukaryota > Metazoa > Chordata > Actinopteri > Pleuronectiformes > Achiridae > Trinectes > Trinectes maculatus. Next base: position 170,327 of record JAFBJQ010001193.1, read on the forward strand.
AGTAGACAAGGAAAAGCAGATGAATAAGCAACATCAATTACTGGGGCTCTGACCTGCAAGCCCCCACACCATGGCACACATTTCACACCAAATCGTCCCAGATTGAAGTTGACACTGCTGGAGTGGAAACACTGACCCCCTCACAAGGCTGGCGCTTCAAACTTAAGAGCAGAGGAAGGCGGGGGAACTGACAAACTACATAGACCAAGGCCAACGTGGAAGGGAGACAGGAAGGAGGGGTATGAAAGAAAAGAAAAAAAAAAACCAACAACATGCATTATAGGTCCTAGTTTGTTTCAAAGTGAAACAAAATGGCTCAATTTGAGCAATCAGGCCACCGAATTGGCCGAGCCGAGGCACAAGAGGAACATGCGAGGGGACAACCGCATCAGGCCGCGGATACGGAGTCTATGGGAGGAACAAAGGTGGACGTCCAACAGGCTTACCAGTGAACCTGAGTGGGACTATTTTAGCCTCCCAGTCTTTACGCTTCCACTGAAGCCTTTGTACTCGGCCACATAAAACCTCTCACTACTTTATACGTAGTGGACAAAGGCAAAATAAACACATGGGTCACATGTGTGCACTTCTCTGATATGTAAAAAGAAAACTTTTTCCAAGACCCTTTCAAGAGAAGAGATACTACTCTATGTGTTATCTCTTTTTTTTTGGTGTCACAATCCAATAACAGTTTGTCAACACAGTGTTAATTAATATAATAACAAAGCATTTGGGAGAACAACATGCTCCAAACTGACAGGAAGACTGTACCAGCAGCAGCAGCATAAAAGCACTGACACATTTTGGGGGGCACCAGGTTTTGGATGGAGACAGTCCTAACAATCTCCCAATTAGTCAGTGGAAAACCGAAAATATGTCTCGGGTTCAGGAAGTAAGCGTGAAACTTAACAATATGACATGGCACGCCGAAACCGTGTGCGTCTTTTTATAGCCTCGACTGAAAATTAAGCAAAAATAAAAGAAAATGAAACCAGAGGGAATCTTGTTGAATTTTTTTTTTTCTTCGATTTGACTGCAGGATTCAAGTGATGTGATAAATGTGACAGAAACACTGTTGTAATAAAAAGCATGAAGGGAAACAGATGCAACAATTACAGGGAGAGAAAACGGGACAATCTAGCATTTATTTTCAGGATGAATGTGGGGATGTGTAATTGAATGAGCTTGAACTTAATGTTTGTCTATTTACAATACT